>JBAMJV010011439.1:0-30371 GCA_037951105.1 Echinarachnius parma | reverse complement strand
AATTGATCATAAATTTGGTAGAACTTTTTAATAAAGTATTCATGATTGATCCGCTTTATTTTTTGATGTAATGATGCATTGTTTAAATATAATAATCTTACCTTGTCGAAATGAGGGCAATGACAAGCAAAGCGAACACAATGTATTTGGCACCCATCTTTCTACGAATATTGTTTGATACCTGCATAAAAAGAAACAGGGATACCAATAAAGAATCATAATTATTGGGAAAAAGCTGCAGAGTTGTATTTGTATTAGGCAAGTTTATAGATGAAAATAAGTTATAAGTGGAAGCTCATGTACGATCAGGCTGCATGGGCCTGCCCGACATTTAAATGATTTACTGCATTGAATAGGTATGAAATGTGATATAATATCATTCGAATTGTCAGCTTACTATATTTGAAAAAAAGTTGTATGAGTCAAATAAATAATAATTAATGTAATTTTAATTGAACAAGAGTAAGGAGAAACGGAGAATGAATATTAGTAAAAAGTTAAACAATGATGTGTATACTCTTCATTACTGAATAATCTGGGTGAAAATCTACAGTGAAAATGATATAGAACTCGCAAGTATAATGTTTTACGATGACTATACCATAACGACTGGTGATCTATTTTGTAATGAATGAAGATTACTGTACCTGAATAATATAACTTTGCAAGAAGCTCAGTCCAGTAATCGTCAAATCGGCTTCACTTGATCAGTTGCTCTTCTAGAATGAACCGAAATGTGTAACGATTGTTTCTACTTGATAATATTATTGGCTATTTTGTGTGCTGATTTATTTGCTGGTATAAACACTGAAATGAAGTTCTTTATCATGTTTATATAAGAAATAAAGAATTGGCCTTCGTTAGTCTGGATCCCGAGTCTCAAGTACCGAATCAATATCTCATCCAAGAGTAAATTAACTCTGTCGGAGGATACTCCAAACGTTTGACAATATCGAATTAATATATTTGGAACACTTGACCATGGATTGCGTAGGTGTAGATCCGGTAATAAGAGCAAGTCGGCATATAATGTTCACATCTTTTGACCTATAACAGCAGTCAAGAGCTTTTGATAAACCCCTGGTAAAAGTATCTAGTCAATTAACTAAATCACATTGATGGGCTCATAATATACGCAACAGCCTCATGGTCCGACAATAAAATAATACTATGAGAGTTAACGAAGTGTAATACTGAATCTGGGACACGTACCCGCAAATTTAGATAGCTGGTTAGTGAACCCTAACCATTGGTATCGAAGGAGCGTAAAATATATTTAGACCTAATACATACATGATTATCATCATCATCATCATCATCATAATCATCATCATCATCATCATCATCATCATCATCATCATCATCATCATCATCATCATCATCACCACCATCATCATCATCGTCATTTGAATTATACACTATTTTATAAACTTAAATATTTGAGTTGACTCTTAATCTCCTTTTTCAACAGCATGGTTCATGATTCTCGCCTATAATGATTGTTTCTATGAAATAAGTCAGAATGTGACGGTGGGGTGGGGGTAGGTATCTTGTTCTGTCTATCAATTTGGCGAGATGAATCAAGAAGATGAAATTTGCGTCAACTTGTTTGACTGAACGTGTTGGGGTTGTAACGTGATCGTTCAATTTGTATTAGAGCCACCATCTAATCTTGTTATTTCCTCGTCACTATCGCATTTGGAAGATGAAATGGGGCTTAACTGCGATACAAAGGGGGGGGGGGGGGGGGGGGGGGCAAGATGACAGCGCGAACTTCTTTGCATATCGCGTGGTGGCCTGCGCTGTAGGGAAAAATTGGCGAATTACTCGGATAAAATGTCGTGAATTCAATATGTTATGACAAGATTACAAGCGCAAAGAGAACAAGACGTGGTACAGTTTAGAGACAGAGAGAGAGAAAGAGATGATGGAGCTAAAGGGAGGTATAGAGAGAGAGCTTTACTGAAATGAACCGATTGGCGACAGGAAAAGCTCAAACGTTTTCACAAAAAGAAGTTGCAAAATATTTTCTTATTGAGGACAGAAGACTTTTAGCGTAATTAAATTGCCATTAGCTTCCTGGTAGACCTTTGCCCGGCGTCTAAATTTTCATCGGGGGAAGAAAGTAAACGATCATCTTCAATTTGTTAGATGAGGGGAAAGAGGGGTGTGAAGGGATGCATTTGCAGGAGAAGTCGGATAAGATCTCGCTCGTTTATTTTGTTGTCGGACTATTAGGCGTTTCGGGTTGAGGCCCGGGGGACAGCGGTCGGCTAGCTAGCTGCCGTAGTGCCCCCGATTGCCTCTTGATCATGATCATTATAGCGGGGAGGTTCGACTGGGTTGCTGGCTCTATAACTACATGCCCGATCGGCGAGCGAAGTGGCAGCGCCATTACGTACCAGAGAGACACCCGCGGGCTACAAGGTCCTATGCCCAACAAAAGACCAGGCCGGTGGTTCCCCCCTCTCCCCCTCTCGATATCCCCCATAGGATCGCCAAATGAAGAAGGAAAGACATTGAGCACTCTCCCTCTCTCTTTCTAATTTACGGATCTAATCGAGCAATTTGCGAGCCAATTTGTTGTACTGACACCGGTTTTCTTTCTGAAGCCATTTGGACGAGATTTCCCTTTCACCACCCTACCCCCTCTTCTTCCAACCCTCCCAGTCCGATCCGTCTTCTATAACTTTTACAAATATCGCATCTCGCAATCTCTGATGGACTAGCTGACTCCTGATTGCTAAATGAAATTGCTATCAAGTCGATTACAGCTAGGCGAATCCTTTCATTGGTGGTGTACTCGAATGACTGTTACCTAAACCTTTTCCCCGCGCAACGCAAGATGTGCTAGCGGCTACAATAATACCGCAGATCCCTATTTGTATTCTTTTTTCACCCGCAAATTTCGCCTCGTCAACTTGAAGGAATGCCTCGCCCGCGCGCTGATGAAAATGGAGATATAATTAGAAGGGAAGATATCTACATTACCCCAGAGTATACACACACTGACATGCTGTCTACCCAGAAAATCAAGGAAAATAGAAATACAGCCTCGGATTTTGAGGGATGAATTTTATTAAAGAAGACATTCTTATTTTTCCTCTTCCTTTTTTATTATAATAAAACAAAAAATCAGACTTACAGACCCGTCAGCTCATAACAAGAAAACAAGCACTATATTTCGTAAAACATCTTGAATGTCGTCTTACAGTGGTGGATCAGTAGAAAGGGGGAGAGATGCATATTGGGATCATATCAAAAACAAAGTTTTTTTTTACAGAGAAAAAGCCCATTTCAAGCTGACAAGAAAAGGAAACAGAATTAGATCATAAGGGGTTATTGTTTCTGACCCACCTCGCGCATATATCTAGATTTCCGTCTGGTTGTTTATATAGAATAATATATGTTTTAATTTGTATTTATATATTCATTTCCACATATGGGTGGAACACCGGTAGTTGGAACAGCAGTTTAATAGTGATCCATGTCTTTATTCTTATTGCGGTGCAATTTTTTTTATAAAGAGAAGCACTATCCTAAAATGCAAACTGGGTATAATGCCTTTGTTTATTCCCATGAAATAAAAAGGCACCATATAGCCTTAAAGAGAGAGCAACACTGAAACTTGACATTATTATTGCTTGAAGGTTATGTAACATGTTCACGTCTCCAACGTTGCTCTCACTGAAATTTGATCACTCAATGTAATACATTTATATAATTCAATAAATTAATTGTACTTTTACTAAAATTTGCCATACTTACTGTTTCTAAAATGTTTGCATCTGTGCAAACTTATAATATGGTTCATCCTGCAATATTTAAAATGAATGGGTTTTATTAATATAAATTGAGCTTTTGAACGCACCTTTTAAACGGTAGCAGAATTTGTTTTTAGTTTTAAACACTTATAAAATGCACTTATAGGCCAAGCCAACTACCAAACATGACCAAAACATGACAAATGACCTATTGTATATAATTCTAAAACCACTACGTTTGCTCTTACCCGATCTTATTTGGTTGGTATGTTATCTATTATAATTTTGTCTCTAGGTCTCAAAAAATAAATGAGACTATGAATAATTATTGTTCTTTATTATCTAACAATTCTTGGACATAAGATGATAAACAATCATGTTTTTTTATTAGACCATAATGGATATCTATGAATCCTGGTGGGTATTTCATATACGATTGATTTCAATTTCTATAATGCATGTAGTTTATTATGTTATTATGTCAATTGTTGTAAAGAGTGGACTCAAGTAGTATTATAATCATAAATAGAAGTACGCCATCTCCGGCGAATTACCATATATGTTCGTGGGTAATATCGGCAGTCGACAAGGAACCAGGCATTGGGCCGTATGCATAAAAACAAGCAATTGCTTGTGCTAGCCTTTTGCTTGAATCGGTATGCATAAAAACAAGCAATTGCTTGCAAGCAAAAGCATTTGCTTACAAGCACAAGCAATTGCTTACTGCTCGTAAGCAAATGCTTACCAAACAAGCAATTGCTTAAAACCGTATGCATAAAAGTGATAAAACGAACCTTTTACTTGTCTTGATAAGCAATTGCTTGCGTTTTTTCAAGCACATCCAGACCAGCTTGAGCTCTTGCTTACTCAGGACATTCGCGTTTAAGGATCAATTTTTCGTACCGTTTCAGGATGATTTCAAGCTCCATATTCCAGAGGTTATGTTGTGATCAAATTCCTGTTATTTTAGACTTGTTACGGCAATTTTTGTCCATCGATCTGCACAGAAACCCCCCTGATGCTCCGCGCTGTTTCCCCCCTATTTGCGTAATAAAAAATACTGCTGCCAGGTCGGGCACGAAGCGTTGTTGTCCTGCAGTGCGATGTTCGCACAACCGTAACGATCCTTTGTCCAACACGTAAGCAATTGCTTGGCAGTGCAAGCAAAAGGTTTGAGCACAAGCAAAGGCTTGTGCATACGAATTTAAGCAATTGCTTGAACTTGATCTTTTGCTTGACAAGCTCTTGCTTGTGCTTAAAGCATTTGCTTATAAGCAATTGCTTGTTTTTATGCATACGGCCCATTGTATGAGCTGGGCGATCGATCTACAAGGAGTTAATAAAGTAAGCTCTCAACTAATACTCGTGTGTCGACTTGTATTATAACACAACATGATGTCAGAAGTGAAAGTGACTGTATGTCTGATTCGATTCGCCATGAACTGTGTTGTAGAAATGCTAATTTGAATCCGTTTTGGGAGGTGAGCTTCACGGTTGATGTGTGACCGGATATACCAGCCAGAAAACGCTTCATTGAGAACTGTACGGTTCCGTGATCGACAGTGCATAGCTAGTTGAATAAGGCCGACGAGAGCAGTTTGCAATTAGCAGAATGGATCAACTGAAACCACCAAACCTACTGGACCTTGATGCTAGGAATCTTCCTCAGACTTGGAAACTTTGGAAAGAAAAATTTGAGCTGTATGTTGATCTTGCTGGGTTGAATGACGAGCCCAAGAAAGTCAAGCTCTTCTTGTATTTGGTAGGTGCGAGGGGCAGAGCACTGTATAAGACCCTCGAGATTAATGCAGCTGCAGCCGAAGATGACGTGTCTGGCGAAGATGCGCCTGCCGCACCGACATTGGCAGTGGTATTACAGGCATATGACAAATATTGTAACCCTCAAAAGAATGAAACTGTTGATCGGTACCAATTTTTCACAAGACAGCAGCAGGCTGGAGAGACTCTGGAACAGTACCACACTGAGCTGAAGGTGCTAGCATCCAGTTGTAACTTTCAACATCTGAAAGACTCGCTGATTCGGGACAGAATAATAGGCGGCATTCGGGATGATGGCCTCCGTGCCAGATTATTGAGGGAGTCATCAGAGTTAACCCTCGACAAGTGTGTGCAGATCTGCCGCGCCACAGAGTTGTCTACGGAGAGAATGACAGTCTTCGGTGACAAGGCTCAGGCAGACATTCATGCAGTACAGAAGTCATGGAAAAAGGACCAGTCCAGAAATCAACAGCGATCATGCAAATACTGTGGTGGTCGGCATGTGATGGACAAAGACCAGTGTCCGGCGTATGGTAAAACCTGTAATAAATGTCACAAGCAAAACCACTTTGCGAAAGTGTGCCAAGCAAAAGTGGTTGGACCACGTGGGAATGCTACGCCTGCCCTGCATCAGATGGATGAAGAGAGTGACTACGAAGACTTCTTTGTTGATGCCATTGAGTCGAATGATCGAGGAGACTGGATGGTGGACCTCAAGATACACAACAGGACGGTGAGATTCAAGCTCGACACTGGTGCCCAGTGTAATGTTGTCCCCCTTGGGGTACAATCTTCAGTTCCAGGTCATCGATTATCATGCACAGCCTGTGTTGGGCCTGCAGGCGTGTCAGCAACTAGGCTTAATCAAGCGCGTCCACACGGTTCATCATGAAACGGCAGATGTGAAAGAGAGATATGCTGATCTGTTTGACGGACTTGGCTGCATGCCAGGCACACATCAAATCAAAGTCAGAGAAGATGCAGTTCCCAGAGTGCATGCTCCCAGAAAAGTACCTGTGGCCCTGAGAGGCAAAATCAAGACAGAACTGAAACGAATGGAGGATCTGAAAGTGATCGAAAGAGTGACAAAACCAACTGCATGGGTACACAGCATGGTCACAGTAGCCAAAAAGAACAGTGACAAGGTGCGCATATGTCTTGATCCCAAAGAGCTGAATGAAGCAATCAAGCGTGAACATTTCCCAATGAAAACTATTGAGGAGGTGGTGTCACACATCCCGAACGCAAAGAGGTTTAGTACACTGGACGCAAACTGTGGGTATTGGCAGCTGGAACTGGACGAGAAGAGTGCGGAGTTGTGCACGTTTAATACACCGTTCGGGAGATACAAATACTGTCGAATGCCCTTCGGTATCAAGTCCGCTCCTGAAATCTTCCAACGCACAATGTCCCACATGCTGGAGGAATTGGAAGGCGTTGAGGTGGTGATGGACGACATTCTGATATGGGGAGAGACAGCTGAACAGCATGATCGTCGGCTTGAAGCAGTCCTTGCATGTCTTCAAGAAAACAATGTGAAGCTGAACAGCAGCAAGTGCAAGATTGGAGTTGATGAAGTTGCCTACATTGGTCATGTCCTTACAGCTGAAGGACTGAAACCGGACCATACCAAAGTAGAAGCTGTGCGCAACATGAAGCAACCCACAAACAAGAAGGAATTGCAGAGATATCTTGGAATGGTGAACTACCTGGGAAAGACGAATGTTGATGCAGATATTCGACCCTACTGGGACTACAGAGATGAACTCACAACCGAATGTGATCTTCTCTTTCGCAACAGCAAGGTCATCGTTCCAAGGTCGATGCGGAAAATGATGCTGAAGAAGCTGCACCATGGACACCAAGGAGTAGAGAAAACCAAGAGGCTGGCACGGGATGTGATGTTCTGGCCCGGGGTGAACGGTGACATCGTAGACATGATACAACGATGTGATGCTTGCAGCACTCACGGAAACAGCAACATCAAAGAACCATTACGCAGTCATGACATTCCACAGAGACCATGGCAGAAAGTTGGCACTGATTTGTTGGCGCATGATGGTACAGTGTACATGGTTCTGGTAGACTACTTTTCCAACTTCTTCGAGATTACCAAGTTGTCAACCACAAACAGCAACGCAGTGATTGGTGTGTGCAAACAGCAGATTGCTCGACATGGAATACCAGCAGAGGTTGTCTCAGATAACGGGCCTCAGTATGCCAGTGCTGAGTTCCGTTGCTTCAGTGAAGAGTATGGTTTTCGACATACGACTTCATCCCCATTGTACCCCCAGTCGAACGGGAAGGCTGAGAAGGCAGTGCAGACGGCGAAGAATCTTCTCAAGAAAACAGCTCATGAAGGTGGAGATGTCTATCTTGCTCTGCTAACACTGCGCAACACCCCAGGCGACGGGCTTCCATCACCTGTACAAATGCTCATGGGGAGGAGGACCAACACTTCGCTGCCCACGACTAGCAAGCTCCTGCAACCTCACACAGTTAGTAGCACGCTCGCTCAACGCAGGAAGAAAGAGCTCCAGGAGAGGCAGAAGCGATACTATGACCAGGGTGCCAAGTCGCTGCCGGTGTTGAAGTCTGGAGAACGTGTGTACTACCAAGTGGGAAAAGAATGGAAACCTGGCGTAGTGACAGCTCAAGATTCAACGCCCCGCTCGTACCACATCCAGAGTGAGAAAGGTGGGCGATATCGTCGGAACAGACGTCATCTAAAGAAGCGTCGCGCACCTGAAGGTAACATCCATGTTCCAGCAGACGAGGAAACGGAGGTCCCAGAAGCGTGCTGGAGTGAGGTGAAGCCGCCCTCGCAAGAACGTGGACAGGCGCTACCCACTTCGACGTCGCAGACCCCCGGATAGATTAGATTTGTGATAGAGATGAATACCATTTAGGGCAGAATAATCCCTTGGTATCATCTAGGTGTCGGGTCGTCCACCCTGGCACTAGCACGTTAAAGCATTTTGCATTAAGGTAAATGTCGGTCTTACATAGTGGATGGTAACCGTAGGAAAGGGGCAGAATAATCCCCTGGTCCATCTTCCGGGTGTCGGGTAGTCTACCCTGACACTCATGCTTGTAATTTACCAGTATGTTGATATTGGTTATTGTTATGCCAGAGTTTCACATGGCATTTTAAAGTGTTGAAATAGTTATTGTTGATAGTTGTAGTTATTCATTCAATTTATTAAGTTAACATTTATTCAGTTAGGTGTTAATTTGAAACAGGAATAAGAACTTGGGACACGGACTCATAAAATAAATATAAGAAATTAGAAACTGGACACAAAGATTGATAAATATTGAATGCATGCATGCATTTATTGAAAGGTACAATCAATTGTACATTATGTTATTTCACATAGTTTTAGACAAGTTTAGATAAAAAAAGTATACATTATTTTAATGTGTCTTTGTTAATGAAAAGGGAGATGTAAAGAGTGGACTCAAGTAGTATTATAATCATAAATAGAAGTACGCCATCTCCGGCGAATTAACATATATGTTCGTGGGTAATATCGGCAGTCAAGGAACCAGGCATTGTATGAGCTGGGCGATCGATCTACAAGGAGTTAATAAAGTAAGCTCTCAACTAATACTCGTGTGTCGACTTGTATTATAAACACAACAATTGTATGCTTGTTTTTGTGTTAATTTTGTATACAGGTCGCACCTGTAAAGCAGTTTTTATTATCTGAGGTTGCCTACCCTGTATTTTTATTTAAAGAAGACATGAATGAATAAATAAAAAACAAATAAATACATAAATGATGGGTATAGAGATCAATAGTCGAAACAGACAGAGTAGGTTGTGGGAAGTATTTCTATGTTGTATTTCTGTGTGTGGGAACTAAACTTGCGCCACCTACGTCTGACTTCTTCTTCGCAGTCACTGATTTGTGATGTTGGATGTGTCCGTATGAAAAGTAGAGTCCAATCAGGGGCCATCTACAAAGTACGCACGTACGGGGGGGATGGGAGGGTGGGAGGTTCGCGCCGAGGCGTACGCCTGCGTACAGGTCGCACGGTAGTAATTATTCTCCCCATATACTTACACACTATAAACCATGATTTCAATCTAACATAAAATGAAAACGATTGCATGAAGTTTTCAATTGTTTTCATATATCTCTATATCATGGTAGATCTATCAACAGAAAAATTTTTTAAAAAAATGATGCAGCGGAAAATTAATTAAATGAGCCTTGAACGAAGAATACATATTTTTCCATGGTCTTGTCTAAAGGATTCCAGATCTGCATGCTTTGCACTGAATAATCAACAAAATTAATTATTTACCAGATTTATCCAGATTTTGGGCTTATTATGGAAGATAGCATTACCTTAATGCCAAATCCAGCATAAAAATACAGATAAAAAGAACTTAAGTATTGTTTCTGATTTATTTTCTGAAAAAAAATTACGTCATCTTTCCTCCGTCACTTAAAAAAAAAAGTCGAGGCGGATTAATTACTACCGTGCGACCTATATAGTATGACATGACTCCATAATGAAAAACCTTTTTGTCATTTTAAAGCTTTATCTATAAGTAAATTAATTATATTGTTATTATGAATTAGAAAATCATACAATTTTTGTAAAGAGAAAAACATTACACCCATGCATATTGACTAATACACACAAAATCACCCCTTTTGATGAAAAACTTGTTTAGGTACAGCTTTTCTGGCTTTCAGCAATATCCTGTCTACATAATACATATTGATCCTCAATGTGCTACTTAGGTTTATTTGATATAAAAAGTATAAGCAGACATACAAAATTGATGCAAAAAGAAAAACAAGACAAAAGGCAATAATATACATGAATGTGCATTGCATTAGTACAGGCTATCAACTTGAGCATGTGAATTCTATGAAAATGGAGAAAGGCACAAAATGAGACTTATTTGCAGATCATGAGTAGGCCTAATGTGGATATGAAGATAATGGGAAAAGAAAGAGAGAGAGAGAGAGAGAGAGAGAGAATGAATTAGATAAATAGACAAATAAAGGGAAAGATAAATAATGGTAATATATATATATGAAGATACAGAGGATGGGGGGGGGGGGGGGGGGGCAGGGGCCGGGAGGGGGGGGGGGGGGGGGTGGGAGGGAGAGAGTGAGTTACTGACTGATCAGTTAAAATGGCCAGTACAGTAGTCCTCCTGTAGCTCACTTCTTGTCCTGCAACAAATTGGGTCTTTAGGACTAATGATTTCTCCACTCTGTGTCATCAAGGCTATCTAAGCATGTTAAATTTACAATGACTATGTAGACCTATGAAACAAGGTTGATATAATAGCACACATACAACAAACCAGTCATTCAGAAATACACAGCCGAACGTACGTAGTCTCGTCACTGCATAAACTCACTTCGCCTAGCCCTAGCCTAAGGTTTAGGCCTGGCCCAAGGTAGAAGTATGTGGGCTATTCCATCCTGAGTATGTATTTTAAGCCAGGCACAGTATCTCTGAAAGTTCCTGCAAATATATACTAAATTAGTTTGGCATAATAATACCTAGACTCCATTCTATTGTGACGTCTCTGCACTTTCGTCCTAGTCCGAGGCCCGTCCGAGACCGAGGGCGTCTAACCTGTAGCCCCAATTGACTGCTATACTAGTAGTATAGCTATATACCCACTGCCATTCAAGTACATTTAAATGTCTGTAAAACAAAGTTACAATCAATAAAGTACACATATATTATACATACCCAGAATAGTGCAGCATGACATGTATAAAAACAGGTTCACAGCCGAATATCTTGATTGTCACTGCAGCCCACAGTCACAGAGCTGTGCCCATTGACATTGTCGCATCACGCAATCAGCAGTAGATGAAAACCTTGTAAAATGAAGGAAAAACAGTAATATAAGGGATTCTCACTTGATTTTATTGTGTAAATGTAGGCATTCTTACCAATATGTATCCTATAGTTTGATTCGAATTGTGGATAAAACAGTCAGAAAAACCCAAATAAACGTAAATATACTTCTCTAGCAGACTACACATACGATATGTGCATAAACTAGCCTGACACTACAGGTCGCACGGTAGTACTTATTCTCCCCATAGACTTACACACTATAAACCATGATTTCAATCTAACATAAAATGACAACGATTGCATGAATTTTTCTATTTTTTTTCATATATCTCTATATCATGGTAGATCTATCAACAGAAAAAAATGTAAACAAAATGGATGCAGCGGAAAATTAATTAAATGAGCCTTGAACGAAGAATACATATTTTCCCATGGTCTTGTCTAAAGGATTCCAGATCTGCATGCTTTGCACTGAATAATCAACAAAATTCATTATTTACCAGATTTATCCAGATTTTGGGCTTATTATGGAAGATAGCATTACCTTAATGCCAAATCCAGCATACAAAATACAGATAAAAAAGAACTTAAGTATTAATTGTTTCTGATTTATTTTCTGAAAAAAAATGACGTCATCTTTCCTCCGTCACTTAAAAAAAAAAGTCGAGGCGGATTAATTACTACCGTGCGACCTATACAGGGGGGGGGGGGGGGGCGCGTACAGGGGGGGGGGGGGAGGGGAGTCTCACCGTTTGTGTACAGTTTTTTGTACCAGTACTATACCCGGGCCTCGATGTTCCACGACGTATTTACAGGTTAACCTGTCCCTACTAGTACTAGATTTTGCAATCCACATAATCTAGAATGAATACTAGACACATCAGGTTCCAGTCGGGTTGTAGCTCTTCCATTGAAAACAGAGGAGATACACGCAAAAAACAGTGTTTGTAAACTGCGCATGTACTGAAACTCTCCGAAAATTTGCGTATGTGCGTACGGTGGAGGGGGGGGGGGGGGGGGGTGGAGGGAGGGTTGGGCCACATGCGTACGGTGTTCGTATACAGGGGGGGAGGGGAGGTACATTTCGGACCAAAATGTGCGTACGTACTTTGTAATTGGCCCCTTACGATGATGAAAGAGCCGTCCGCCATCTTGTTCCGGGCAGCTCTCCCGATCCCCGCGAGAAAGCGCACTTCACGATGAATGAGCGAGTGAAACCGGGCGAATGTCAGGAATTATTTCCCCACAAATTACGTCTTTTGTGTAATCTCAAAGTTATTCTAAAACAAATCTTTTGATAAAATTCCATTCAAAACTAAATTTTGAACCATTTTCAATAATGGAAATTTCCATGCCAGTTTTCAAAAATATTTGGTCGGCATAAAAAGTTGTGCTTGATTTTCTGTTTGTCAAAACTTGGCTAAATGATAAAATATTTGTATAGACTGGACACCTTAATTACATTTCGATTTATGTTATCTTTCCACAATTTTCAGACTTACCCAGCTAGCCACCTGATGTCGGGCCGATGTCGGAATTTGGTTGCCGGATGTCGGCATATCGCCGTTGGCTCGAGGTTAAAATGTCCGCCAGCCCAACATCGTCACGACGTCATTTTTGTGATATATTGGCATAACGTCATTTTCCGACAATGGCCCAACATCATCTCATGACATGATGTTGGGCCATTGTCGGAAAATGACCTTATGCCAATATATCACAAAAATGACGTCGTGACGATGTTGGGCTGGCGGACATTTTAACCTCGAGCCAACGGCGATATGCCGACATCCGGCAACCAAATTCCGACATCGGCCCGACATCAGGTGGCTAGCTGGGTAACTGTGTACGTTTCCTCAACAAGTATAAGTGTTCTTATATATGGCTATGCATTTTGTTTTTCATTCTAGAGTTTTGTATGCAATGTTTAAGTGCAAGTTTAGTGACCCTACGTGACCAATTTCTCCGCGATACTGTGTACGCTGCCCATCCCCATATGTGCAATATTATGTGGTGTGTGCGCGTGCGTTTGCGGGACACCATTGAACCAAGGAGGTACTAACCTCCTTGATTGAACTACGGGGCAATGAATGGGATGGATTGTAATTATAATGCGGACAGGGAATTATTAATAAGGTCGTTTGTCTAAGCAAATGATGTATCATAATTAATATTATATAAGTTTCATTTGGGCATAGGCATGGTGGATGTGGAAGAGTCCTCGTCCCCTTCATGTATATTTAAAAGAAAGGGGGAGGTTACAAATATTTGTTTTTATTGTATATGTGTTCTACATGTATGCCGTTGTCTTTGAGTAAATTGTTTTTAATAAATATTTGTTATGGATGATTTGACAAGAAATATACATTAGTATTTTGGGTTACATGTATTTGAGGTCCCTCAAACTATTGATATAATTTACGTACAAATCATACTGAATAAGGGTAACTATGTTCTATTGTATGTTATTCAGTAATACGTATAATGTATTTATTGCTGATGCCTGTATGTCACACATGTACACACACCAAGTAAAACAGGCAGCAAGCTCTTTCAATTAAAAAGTGCAGACAATTAGACAAATTATTGGAACTTATCAAGTCTAACAACTCATAAATTCACTCGTATTAAACACCATATTATTTATTATTATTATTCGGTGTCTCTTCCCAATTCCCATTTGATGTGACGGGTTCAAAACGACTCGTCTGGTTGTCTGCACTTTTAACATTTTCTTTAGTTTTTCGATCAACAACATGACCAAACATGCAACACTACCCACACAACACACAACACTGTCAACACAACAACACCACACAGCAGCAACACACCTTTTCATTCACATCTTTTCACATTTTACATACCTCGTGACAGAATTAAAATGGAAAATGAGATTTAAAATTGCAATTCACTTCAATAGAATGATAAACAGTGTATCATCTTTGTTCAACTACCGGTTGGTATATTTACAATATGAATAGCACCACATATAGATACTTGTCTCAAATAAATGAAATCATTATCATAAGTGGTGCTATTTGTAATGTTATAATTGATGAATTGACTTATCAAAGGTACAAAATAAACATAACTTTTTTCAAACCTCGACACTAACCTTTTTGTGTACTGGCCTGTTCGGGCATGTAAAATCGCACATTTTCAAAATTTACTTGCCAAAATAGAAATTAACTTCTATAGATGTGATTTACACATTAGCAATGGCATCTTCTCTCATAGGTGTACAAGAACGTTAGATGAACAGGCAACCAAACTAAACAATCTATGAAATTGAATTGCCCGACATAAATTTGTACTTGCCCCCAGGCAATCGGTCAAGTACTAGTGTCGAGCCCTGCATCATTACACTACGTTTCATGACAATGTGAAATGAATCATACAATGATCAATCTAGTGTCTAAATTATCTTTCTCATTTATTTGTTGTATAGTAAGAAATCACAAATGCAATATTACAATGAAAATCTGTCATGCTTTCATCAAACTCCCATTCAATTATAGATAACTTAGAGCTTCTTTATACAGTTAGAGCAAACTTAACAAGCTGTTTACATTCTCTTGAACCTCAACTATAAAAATACACATATAAACATGCAATTTGATGTCCTCCCCATGTGAAAGTCAAACACAATGATGTACGAGTACAACTGCGTCTTATAATTGTTATCGCTAATTATTGCAGTTATGCAATTTAATCAGGGGTTGGGTGCTTGGGGCACGCAATATAAACAAGTACGCACCATGACTTGAAAGGGTGCCCCATCCCCACCCCCCCCCCCCTCCCCCCCACCTCAGGCCATGGCGAGAGCTACGGCTGGGGCAGAGCCAGAGGGGGAGGGTTTGGGAGGGTGTATCCTCCTCCCACGGGGAAGATTTTGCATTTATATACTTGAAATGGTGCAATTTGGTGCACGTCACACAAACAGCCAGAGCAATGACAGCCTACACAGGAACTGCGTGGCCCGGTACAGAAAACACCCACCCCAGACGTACCATACGCAAGTTACACAACAAAACTGAGATAATTTGTTTGCGCGCGAAGCGCGCAACGAAAACTTAAAATAGCCGTATGAATTAGTTTTTAAACGTTAGAATTAACAAGTATTGGCTCATACATTTTATTTTTTGTTTCCCACTCTTCTTCCTTTTCTTTTTTTTCTTTTTTTCTTTCTTTTTTTTTTTTTTTTTTTTTTTTTTTGGGGGGGGGGGTTTGGGGGGGGGGAGCAAAAACGTGTTTTGCCCCCCCCCCCCACACTTTTTGGATTGGGGGGGGGGGGGGGCGGCCGCCTGCCTCAGGCCATGGCGAGAGCTACGGCTGGGGCAGAGCCAGAGGGGGAGGGTTTGGGAGGGTGTATCCCCTCCCACGGGGAAGATTTTGCATTTATATACTTGAAATGGTGCAATTTGGTGCACGTCACACAAACAGCCAGAGCAATGACAGCCTACACAGGAACTGCGTGGCCCGGTACAGAAAAACCCACCCCAGACGTACCATACGCAACTTACACAACAAACTGAGATAATTTGTTTGCGCGCGAAGCGCGCAACGAAAACTTAAAATAGCCGTATGAATTAGTTTTTAAACGTTAGAATTAAGAAGTATTGGCTCATACATTTTATTTTTTGTTTCCCACTCTTCTTCTTTTTTTCTTTTTTTCTTTTTTTTTTTTTCTTTTTTTTTTTTTTTGGGGGGGGGGGGGGTTTTGGGGGGGGGGGGGAGCAAAAACGTGTTTTGCCCCCCCCCCCCACACTTTTTGGATTGGGGGGGGGGGGCGGCCGCCCCCTGCCCCCCCCCCCCCCCCCCCCCCCACTTCCGGCGCATATGAATTGACCGGAGCTTGTGTATCAGGCAGTGTGCTTGCATTTGTGTTACATTCGGGCAGTGTCATGCTATGTTCGGGCAAAACCGTCTCATATTCGGACAAAATCATGTTATTTTGGACTGAACCAACGAATACATGTAATTTTCGGGGAGGCGAGAGGCCAGAACATTTGTTTCTGGTTGTTAGGTGAACATTCGGGCAAAAGACCTCCTGAGCAGAAAGTGCTCCTACGCCACTGTAAGTAGTCCCATCCATCTCTGCTATATCACAACTATCTCTTTAAACTACTGGGCAGATAAACGACAGAAACAGATTGATGAGATTCTGCAATACAGGCTTGGGAGGATGAACATTAGCTGGGAAGTTCTCTGGCATAACGATGTCCCAGGCATCAATGAAAGCTACTTCAGGGTAGTCACTGAAGATCTCTCGCAGCCGAGCATTTAGTGACCGGATATACCAGTCACTGTTCTGCAGTATATATAAAGGAGTTGTCTGCTGTCTTGGATTCGCATTTTTGATAACGACGAGGGTGTCTGGACTTCTGGCATGTAGTCTCCTCAAAGCCGCTTTGACATCTCTCATCCTTATTTCGTACTGATCGAGTGGAACTGTTGTAAAGTGAGTACCGATAGATATTAGAATAACCGACCTGGCGTCCACGACTAGATCATCAAGTTCATTGACCACATAATTAACGAGGTCTCTCGAAATTAGTATCGAGCCCCGTATAGGATGACCATGAAATTTATATATTACTGTTATGTTCTTATCCGTATCCTTCGCTATCCAAGGCCAAAAATTCTTGTGCAAATCGGTTATTGATTTTAAGTTAGGTTTATATTCCGCTAGCATGAATTCGAAAAACTGTCTCGAAGTCGAATCGCCAAGAATGTGAACTGATCGATTAGACAGACACGAAATAGCATCGTCTTTACTAAACGCTCTGATACTACACTGATCAGAGTACCATATATTCCGATGGTAGAATCCGGATGGCAGTTGGGCTTCCAGATGCTGTCCCCTGGCGCATGCAGGTAAAGATCGTTGGTAGGATTCCAAGTCATGCATCCAGCCTATATCGGATCCAAGAAACAAGAAAAGAAGATTTCTGGCAAATAGTGGACGATTGTCTGTGATCTGCTTCAAACGATCATGTTAGATTTAAGAAATGGAAAAGGTTTTATGTTTGTTATTATAGTATCACGTACATGTATGTTACGACGGCTTCTACGATTCACACGCTTGATAATCTTTTTTTAATAAAGACCTTTTCATGATACCCGGCCCAGAGATTTAATGAAGATGTTAAAATGCGCCCCTGCGTCATATGAATCAATCCTTAATTTATGTTAATACATATATGCATTAGTATATGTTTCTTTTAGCAGGATGTGAACGTTAAACGTCTACATAACAACGATAAGCAGCGCAAATGATCCATTAACTTTGCAAAATTCAACCAAAATCAATTCGAGCTGTTAACATTTACCTTGTTCCTTGTTGTTATGCTCATGGTAGCAGAAGCATGAAATATGTTTCGATTTTCAAATATGTCCCTTATTATGGAGATAATTATGATTGAATCGAAAAAACGTTTTCTTTGAAACGCGTTACCACACCATTCAGCAGGTTATTCCGATGATATTGGTATATGATTACGATCTAAAATGTCACTTTTTATCATTAAGTGGACCTCTCCATTTCCAAATATGTTATTTACTGTATTATTCTTGTTTCCATTGTACTTCGATAGTTTAATTTTACACATGTAAATTCTATTTGTTTTGTACAATGTCATGTATTTGAATTTTTTGTTGGCAATGAAAATAAACTGAACTGAACTGAACTGAACTTTTGGAATAAATTAAATGTAAAGAGGTGGTGGATGACTTTGAATTAGGATTGATTGAATTTTGATGGCCCGAATGTGAATTCTAGTGGCCTCTGGCCAGCGGCCATTGCTTATTTAATTTTGAGCCCTATGTGAAATACAAACTTACTGGTGAGGTCTCTAGCTACAGTAAGAGTCGTGGGCCCGATGCCGTTACGGGTACCTTGTGTCTGTATGGAAAGCGTAACAGATAGAAAAACAAAACATGTTACAGTTGATGTTGATTTTTTTTTAGCATTTTGTCATATATTTATTTTAAAATTCCCCTCATATCTAAACGAGTATTCAACTAACAACCGAGACTGACAAATAGGTAAGTTTGTTATGTAGAAGCGGTGTGTTGTGGGACCCCAAGGAAGAACAGCGGTTTTGTTTTTTTAACGTCTGCTGAATTGGGTCATCCCCCGTTGCACTTCATTGCTGTATTTATTGTTGTGATTTCGGAAATTAACAAACAAACAAACAAACAATGTCGACAAAATAGGCTTTTTGAAAGTATACCCTGCCGAAAAGAACACACTCGTCCACACATGAACACGGTGTGGAATTATAAATTCGAGGGTTTTCACAATGTGAAAGCCAACAAAATGTGAACACATTGTGAAATTGCTGAGATACACATGTGTGAGCTGCACCTTTTTACACACTGTAAACGCAGGCAATTTCACACTTTGGCGATAGTGCCCTCACAGTGTGTTCACAGTGTGGGTTGGTTTCACTCTGTGAACACGTTCGAATTTAACATTGTGGTCCACACTGTGAAACAGAGTGTGTTCATATTGTGTTCACACTGTGGATGAGTGTGTTCTTTCCGGCAGGGTACAACTTCAGATTGTCTGTTATTGACAGTTATGTGTGATGTCTTAATTTTTGTTTAATGTATCATCCGAAAGCAAACAACACAAGCTTTAAAGTAATGTGTCATATTTTGAAGAAAATATTACATATAAAAGGCCCAAAGCCTGCCACATTAATTGGAAGGGCCTTTTGAAAGAAATGTATTGAAAGGCAAATACCCCAAGCCTTCAGATTAGGGGGCTTACATACAATAAAGCCACTTATGTATACAATATGCCACCGCACAATACAATGGACATGGTCAAGTACTCTATTGTGCAAGCATGCACAGCCTTGGCAGGCTAGGGGTTAATAATTGAGAAATTATCCGTCAAACTCGGGCTTTGCAGTTTTGAGGGAAACTCGGTATTTCAAATTTACAAGGCTTACACGGCATAGAAAACTACAATCTACTAAATGTCCATGCAGACAATACATTTATTCAGGAAAAGAAGTTATGATTTTTGACAGACGTCAAAAAAACAAGAAACTAATTTATAACCATTTATATAGGAAATGTGTGATTTTCTTACGACTTGACCAAATCAAGTTCCTTCTCAGTGACAGCAGCCATGGTGTACTTCATGGATAGTTTATTATTAGCGATGAAAAACCTCCAGTCTTTGCAAGAGAGAAGCTGATTGGTTGGTGTGACGCAGTACCAAGGGTAGCCTGTCCGCTCATCCGTGAAATTACACAAAGAGGTCTAAATTGAAGAGGGAAAAAATACAACGGTTTAAAAAAGTATCCAGGGAAATCGTGAGGATCCGCCCAAACGTACTGAAAAAGCATCAATGTCCAGTTGCAGAAAGACTTGCAATCGGTTGTAAAGTTGCAATTAATTGCAAGACAGAAAATTTGCGCATTTGAACCAATCAGATATGCGCATCATGTTAGTCACGTGATCGGACTTACAATTAATTGCAACTTTACAATCGATTGCTCTTTCTGCAACGGGGCCCTGGTCAGGAACATTATATTTGGACAAATTATTACCATTTTGCGTGGTACGGCAACGTGTGAGTTGTATGCGGTTGATCATGTTCATCAATTTGTGACAGTACAGCTTACTACGAATTAGTTACTAAATCGCATGCACACACGCGTGGTCTATCGGGTACTGTATCGTTGGAGAGCAAACAATACGAATTACATACATTTGTAATCATGTTAGTAAGAGCAAGTTTGTGGAATAATCTTCAACAGAATGTAGAGCAAGTCGATATTTCATGCCAATTAATTTTAAAAGCATACTTATTTTTGCAATCATATGTCCATAGCTCCTGCCATCGTTTTTGTCAGCCTTCATTCTGTTCTACGTTTTACCTGTCTCTCCCTGGAAGACTTTCCTGTGTACAAAGTTAGTGCAATAAGTTATGAAACATTAATTTTAATTTGTGTTCATTACTCGGTCGTATGGCATTACATGTACCATGTAATTTTCATACATCACCCAGTGGACTTATTAGAGCACAGAAATACTCATTTTATCAACACATCCTCAGTTTTTGCGCATGTTAATAAGGTTACTAGACCCCTTAAAACTTAAAAACCGAAATGCAAACATACTTTAGTTCATCCTTACATTTGACATCTCTTTCGGCAGACAAATGACGTCTTCAGTCACGTCTTTCCTTCTGACCTTTCTGACGTAACGTCCGGTGTAAACCGTTTTTGCAGGTTGAACATCTCTGATCCTGTCCAGGACTTGAAGAACTTCCCTGGAGTGGACCATCGTGACAATGACCTGGACCTCTCCAGGCCATCTGAGCGTGGCATCAGCAAGGTACGTTCCGTTGCCAAGGTCATATGTGACGTCAAATCCCAACGATGATTGAGTATTCGGCGAGTAGAGTTTGACCCGGAAGTAGTCCCCTCCGACCATCTTCGAGCCATTAGCGGTATCTCTGGCTGTGATGCGAATCCTTATGGTGTCATTCACTGCATAACTGAGCTTCGGGGCGACGACCTCAAACACTGAGTAAACATTGCTCGTAGCATTCCTTTGAGTTTCTGGTTTATGTTGAGGGAAATGGACATGAGTGGCATTGTGGTAAATCTAGAATTGAAAGACACGAATGAGGAGAAGAACTGTTAAAGGGGTAGTACAGTTTTGGTCAAAGAGAATTGTATAACTTGTAAGTTATCATTAAAAACTAACAGTTATAATGCAATGATGCTTGTATGGTAGTAAAACATATTAAAGGGAAAGTTTCCCCATCATCTATTTACCTTTGATTACGTTCTCTACACATCAAAACATATTTTCATCTAAATATGTCCAATGTTTGCCCTCTGAACAAAGGAGGAGCATCACTCAAAGTCAGTCGCTGTATGGTCTAATCCCATTCATCGTGTATAGCGTGGGGGCTGCCATTATATTTTTTGAAACCTGGATTTTGAATTGTTCGCGCTGAAATGCTACGTCAAACCCGAACAAACCAGCTCGGCCTCATTGTGTTAGCTCTCGCAGCTCGCAGGTTTGTGCACAAACACAGGACAAAACGTGAGCCAACAAAAAAGAGTACTGGGTAGTTCGGGTTTGACGTCACATTTTAGAGCGATCAGGGTTTCATAAACATCAATGAACAATAAAGAGTATCTATTGAATAATTTATGATATACATGTATTTAGCTAGATAATTTTGATATAAATGTTAATTTGTAAATTATATATGTAATTCTTCCTACGCTCCTCCTTTTCTTTCTATATTATGTTACTATTCTCATGGGGCTATGCTATAAGTCAAATTTGACTTCTCATAGCCTCCCACATTTTCACAATTTACATGTAGTGTTACTTCTTTGTTTGTATTTTATCGTTTTTATCCTTTGTAAATAATGACATGTATATATGTTGATGATGTGGAAAATAAAGTTCAATTCAATTCTATTCAAATGGCAGCCTCCATGCTATACGCGATGAATGGGATTAGCCCGTACATCGAGTGACTTTGAATGATGCTCATCCCTTGCTCAAAGAGCCAATGTTGGTCGTATTTGCATGAAATTCGGATCTAATTTGTATAGAACATAATCAAAGGTGATTATATGTTGGGGAATTAAAAAGCAGCCGGTAACCACAAGGGCACCCTTTAGACACATAAAGTTTCAACATTATTTGTTCACAAAAGTTTGAATTTGATGTTTGGTTAAAATAATGTTTCAACAGAGAGATAATCTATAGATAACTATTTAGGTCCCAGAAATGTATTCCAATCGGAAATATTTATGGGTATTTCTGCTCTTTTTGAATCGATATTGATCAAACAAAGTTGATTCTGTCTTTAATAGCAATTGTGTGCTCTCTCAAATGTTACACTTATTTTGTCATTACCTCACACACAAATTATTTCTCGAAGCGCCCTCTGAACTAAAACCGAACTATCCCTTTAAATATATACGGTATATATTCCATTCGATTATTGTGCGATTGTGGGTGCCGAGGCTATCGCCCATTCTCTAAAGCACGTCTGTAGTAGTTTGGTCCGACCTGAATGTCACGCCGTTAACATGCAATTTAATGTTTGTATTTTGCTCTATCATGTCTGTAATGTAGACTCGCTAATTTAAGGGACAGTAATACGGTGTTATGAATCAATTCAATCAGACGTAAATTTTAATCCTGCTGATTGGTATCGTTATCAAACTCATCCATCACCCAGGGACCTCATGATCAACCACCGATTGACATACTAATCATGCTAATTGGTGGATATTTGTCAAACAGTATAGAAACGTTCTAGATGGTAAAATCCTAAAGATAGTTATAACTGTGCAGACAAAATATGCACTGAAATGTCCATGCGAAACTAATCAGCTACCGCTGAGAAAACACCACAGCTTTATTAAAACTTTTTCACTGCAGAGTTTTGGTTTTCCGGTCAATCTCGTAAGTTGGCCAAACAATAAGCTTCATTTCGCATGCATTCAATTTCGCCATTCCGTCACCACAGCTTTATTTTGTAGTTCACATCTTTTTCTTAGCATTTGAATTTATGTAACAGTCATGCGATTTTGCATTCGATTTAAACGTGTTTCTTTTTCGCAAAAAATGCATTCAATTTAAAACGAGAATATTAAATATTCTCGTTTTAAATTGAAAGTGATGTGATGACATCCTACTGTCTTCCGAGAAATCGAATTAATTTATCAGCTTTAAAGGGATCTAGTAACTTTGTTGACATGTGCAAAAAGTGATGAAGGGTTGATGCAATGTATATTGTTGTTATCCCATATGTCCACAGGGTATTGTGTGGAAATTTCAAGTCAAATGGACATTGCATGGCCAAGTAATGAGCGAAAATGCAAAGTGATATTTACTATCTCACTGCACCCACTTTGTACACGGTTTCAAAACTCCACCTGAGTTTTACTTATCTGAATACTTCAATCGTACATATCTTTGTAACGAAAGGGAAATTTGAAAAACCGAAACCGGTCTCATGATTTTATTGTTAATACGAATACAACAAGGTGTGAGGGAACCGCTAGAATTAAAATTTAATTTTGAGGATTTGGACAATGTTACTAAGTCCCTTTAAATTTGACACACTTTACGATCAGAAATGTAATACTGCCATGTAAATAAAAAGTATAATATACTGTAAGTACGTAGCATATGACTTTTGTATTAAAATGATCCATTAACTTTTTATTTTTCCCTAAAAGTGATATTTGAGACTTCAATCATATACCAATATCATTGTAAGATTCTTGAGAATGATGCGATTTTCATAGAAAAGAATAATGTTTACCTAGTGAAAAAAAAGTAAATCGATGTCTGATTGTTCCCGATCGTTTGCGTGAAGTATCCGAATTCGAATACTATGGAGGATTTAGTATCCGAATTCGGATACTATTGACTACGCTCGAAAGCATCTACAGACGCTTTAAAATTAAATCTTGAATATTTCCATAATTAAGGAGACATTTGGAAAATCAGAACCCATTTCATTATTCGGTTACCATTAGCCAAACAATAATGTATACCTACAAGAGAAGTGTAAAAGCTCCAAGTGGTTTGGGTTGAAATTTTGCAAAGTTAATGGATCACTTTAATTATCACATTCGGTTATTCAAGGTGAACAAGCATTCATTACAGTCGTATATCTTTGCTTACAGACATGTCTTCTGTAATCTCTAATGAAATTTCACACACTTTCAAACATATACTCAAGCATACATGTAAATGTAAGCAGATGTTAAATTTACATGACCTGTACGACAATGTTTATTCTTGTAATGCAGCTTCTAAACAAAATATATGATAACAATTATAATTATTATGTTATGGTCGTTTTCCTGTGGACTTTGCTCCATTTTGGATTTCGCAAAAAAAAAACCACTCAGTATATTTCACGATGTATGTATACGTCTCGTTGTGTTTGCTGACATGAAGTGGGCCATATAACCATGGCCACTGAACATCTGAACGCGGACTCTGGCCGGAGAGAGGTAAATATTGTTTTAACGTTTGCATACGAAAATAAGTAGTTGTAGTAGTTGTAGTAGTAGGAGTAGTATACATGTATGTTTAAGGTAATGTAAGAGTAACTTTCGAGGGCGCTGCACCCTACAAGCCTTGCTTCTTAGCAGCGCCCTCCATTTTCAACAATTATTTATTACTGATTTGTATATGACTTTTGTGTATTTTATCTATTTCATAACTCCTGTAATAATGCATTTTGTGTTTCACTTTGTAAAATTATACTTTGTTGAAAATGAAAAATAAATGAACTGAACTGAACTGAACTGAAGCGCGTATAGAATACACGAATGTATTGCAGTGAATCTGTCCAACGGATGCAGGCGATTGGTATATATAGGAAGTACTTATTAGTTGATTGTAATCTCTTTGTTGACTCGCAACACAAGGATTGTGACTCACATAAAGCGTAGTTTGACAGAATTAACTTTATTTGATCCAAATCGGTTCAGAGACGGCTGAATTATCCATAAATATAACAATTTGTAATTATTGTGGGGCCAATTTTGAACCAGCCGTTGAAAACAATAACAAATGCTTACACTTTTCACAAATTTACAAAATATGTTTTTAAATAGTTTTTGATGAGCTCTTTATATAATCATTATTTTAAACATCACATGCACAATTTGTTATTAAAAAGTTTTTAGAGAGCGCCCCATTGAGCTTTAACGGCTCTTTTTGAATGATAACAGGCTTTTTACTTGATCGTTTGTCATTTTGTATACCTTTCGAGCATGGTGGAGAATTATAGCTATCAGTACTAGTAGTTTGTAATGTAATGGTGTAGGTTTTGGTTACTACAATTCAGTTTGACCAAAACTGTAAATAATTGTAGCAGCTTGGGAAAGTGATACAACAATTTTTGTCAAAGCGAATTATTTCCAGTTTTTACTTCAATCTGGAGTTCCCAAAACCGCTGTTTATGGTTAATATCTAGTCATGTTTGAATTATATGTTGAATGCTCTTGTGAAAAAAGGTTGGTGTGGTTGCGATAAATCAATCAAATCGTATAACTTACATGAACAAATGCTGGTTGCTGGAACCTCACAGTAATTGTTGTTGTCCACCTCTGAGCTATCATTCCAGCTAGGAGAAACACTCCTAGCAACCCTGTAACAAGGCGTAGGCACAGTGTACGACACGTTGCCATGGGGATAAAATCCCAATATCCACAGGTAACTGGACACTGATCTAAATGCCCAAAAATGTTCTTCAATCCTTTATATAGCCTATAATTTCTATTCTATATAACAACGGGCGAAACGGCCGACAATTTTCCTGACTATGCATCTGAGTGGCTGCAAATTACCGTACACTCCGGTTGCATGCAGTGAGTTTGTTCAATCATGGACCCTGTAGTAGGCTAAGTGGTTCATCGATGCAGTCGTCATACGGGCAGTAATTAGTCATTCGATGGCCATGCAGGATCGTTCTCAGAATAATACTGTTACGATTAGTTCGTGTGGGTATATGATAATGTGATGTGCGGATGAAAGCGACGATTAATGTATTGATGGCCGAGGGTATAATTATTCTAAATCACAATCACTGCACATTCACTAAATCTGTAAATCACGTTCCACGAGATCAGGAGAATGGATAACAGTTGACGAGAGTTATACGGTTAATCGTTTATTATTCCACGCAGAAACGGGGCAGAAACAGCTTTATATCTTGTCACCAAATACATGTGGTGTATCCAACCTGGTCTCTCTGTTAAAACGGTAAATACTGTCATATCACCCATGCCATTAAAACGGTAGATAGTGTCAATTTAGTTGCAATAAGGATGCGCGCGTGCTGCATGTAGAAAACTGTAGGTAATGTTAGCTAGCCTTCTTTCAAAGACAAACGTATTTGCCTCCTTTCTACTACTACATAATAATACTACTAAGAATATTTATAATAATAATAACAATAATAATAATAATAATAATAATGATGATAAGAATAATGATAATGATAATAATAATCATTATGATGACGATAATTATAATATTAGGACAACAATTAATATCAAAGATGATAACAAGTATGATCACATTTGTAATAATAATACAAATTCTTCATTGTAAAAGGATTATGACAATCTCAATAAAAGGTCTTATTCACTTCAATATCATGCTCTACTAAACGTTGATCTCTTGTAGAAATATTGATCTATAGTATTAAATGAAACAAAGCTTGAGCTACACAACCATTTACCCAAATTTGTGTAGATGAAAGTGACTTGATCAAAACCTAACTAAACGTGTCAATATACCCCACCCTCGATTACGGTAAGAAGTATACGTAGGTGGGGTCCGTACGGACCCGAAGTAATCAGAAAGGGCTCGCGCTATCTGACTTGAACCCACTGACCTCAGTGTTTGTTGAGCCTGAAACAAAACAACGTCACTGAGTGGCATACTGATGGGGGGGGGGGGGGGGGGGGGGGAGGAGGCGCTTAATTGTTGCTTCTTTGGATATATGCTTGTTTCTCCCCTTCTTGTGTGATATACATGAGATAAAAGTATTTCCATTTTAATCACACTGCAATTCCCTTTTGTGAGAAATCTAACCCCATGTGCTTTCATTTGTAACACTGCCTACAGTCACTATACACCCATAGGGGGGGGGGGGGGGTCAAAATAACCATATACTTACTAACTGGCATAGTTAGGGTTTTTTAATGGGGGGGGGGGGTATTTCGTAGGTCGATATTTCCGATGCCGAGACTGGGACTATTGGTTGAGAGCCGTGTAAGCCGCGGCAGGAGGCAGTGGCGTAGACAGGTTCTTACACCTGGGGGGGATGATTTGCCGTTCACCGGACCAATACCAATTTGTGCGCGCCCGAGACCGCCTGCCAAATTTGTTCAAGACCAAGGAAATTGCTTGAAAGTCCTCTCAGTGGGGGGGGGGGGGGGGGGGGGGGGGGTTAGATGTTAAGATGGTCGTGACCAGGCGGGCCGGAAGCAGTTTTGGATTGGGGGTGCAAAACCTATGGGGGCTCACGATTTGTGTGTGTAGGAGCTCATGCCCCACCACACTCACAGTGCTGCCAACTTTGAGCCAGATGTGAGAGCGAGACCTAAAAATGAATTATTCGGGCTTAACATTGACTGTATCTGGGAAAGCGTGTTATGATTTGATCGACCTGAAATTTTAAATATATTTTAACGAAGAAAACAAATAATTGACACACTAATAAATATGCACCCCAATACACACACAAATATTGTATTTATATTTAGCGTCATACACAGTTCCAACATCACCATATGCCACATAAACACATATCTGATTACAAATTAAGTATACATTTATCATATTACTGATTGCGATCATGATAGTGATATAATATATTACTTGACGGAAAAGATAAATATATCTATGAAAGTGTTTGCCACTATTGTTAAGTATGATTCTTTTATCGAAACAATCATGAATTATATAATACATGTTTATGCTTTGTATAGTAAGGGTGCATGAAAATGATTATTATTGTAGATTAAATTGTTTGCCTATATTTTATTAGGCATTTGGCGGTTGCAGTACCGATTTGATGAAAACGTAGTACAGTGTTCCCACTTATTCTCATATACCAGCCCTTTATCATGTTTATTAGATTAGTAATAACATTCAAATTAGATATGAAGATATTTGCCTATACATTGTAAAACTTGATATACATAAGTGTCGTATGGATTTAATGACAATATACCAGTTAGAAAAACAACATGGGTTTTTTTTTATAATTCCTTAATCATATTATTGTAATTTAGAATAAGTTGTATACCTTTATTTTCTTGGGCCTGATACAGTAGTATAGATTAACTAACTATACTGATCTTGTTTAAACAACAATACCTAGACATTCGTTAAAGAATATTATTCAGTTATTTGTAGATACCTTAATCAAATTATTTTTAGATGAATTGTATGCCTACATTTTCTATAAATATATATTTGCTATAATTCCTATATTTTCAAGTTGTTCCTGGTAATGTTTCTAATTTTGTTGTCACAAACCAAAAATGGTGTTGGTATTTCTTCTCGGGTTTGAGATGATATATTCTAGATGCTAATACAATTTGTATTTACAATATATAAATAGCGTTGTTTATCATAGTGGACATTTTATGAGTTCCATGTTGATTAAATTAATGAGTAGTTTAATCATGTACTTAGCCAAAGATGTGATAATCATGAGATACTCATACCCATGTTTAGAAGGTTAGTTTCATTTCTAATAACAATAATACATCATAGAGTTGTATTATCATATTGAATCGCATAGCGGACTCCATAATCTGCAATACCATTACGCTGATTTAGTAACGAAAATTTAATTCAAAGGTACGGTTACGTTTGATTGGAGTGCAACTAAAGATATATTCTCATCATAGAAATGTGTTATTTGCCTTTTAGAGTTGGATGCTCTTGACAAAGAATACTTGTGTAGTAAAGAAATACTTTTGAAATTTTTTTTTGAGAAATATTTTATCACGGTACATGCATTATCATGAATTGGTACTAACCTCAATTGAAAACTGACACAATAGTTGTATTCTTACGGAGTAATAAAAGCCTGAATTATGTATTCAAATCGAAAATAATAATCTGAACTCTCGACTGAAATCGTTTAGCGTCATACACAGTTCCAACATCACCATATTATGCCATATTACGTATGATCCAACAACATAGCCTATTGCCTATAATGAGTCCCGAGGGGCGAAGCTACCGAGGGCTGGGGCAGAGCCAAATAGGGAGGGTTTGGGAAGGGGTATCCCCTTCCCACGGAGAAGATTTTGCATTTATATATGTACTTGAAATTATGCAATTTGGTGCATGTCACACAAGCAGTCAGAGCAATGCCAGCCTACACTGGAACTACGTGGCCCGGTATACAGAATAAAATACTCACCCCATACCATACGCAAGTTACACAACAAACTGAGATAGTCTGTTCGCGCGCGAAGCGCGCAGCGAAAATTGAAAGTGGATGATTGTATACATTACTTTTTGAACGTTAGAATTAACAAGTCTTAGCTCATACAACTAATGTTTTCTTTCCCACTCGTATACAGATTACAGATACACACACAAAAAATATATCCTTCCCTAAAATCTGGGGGGGATGATTGTACATGTCATCCCCCCCACCTTGTGAGGTGGGGGGGATGCATACCCCTCATCCCCCCCGTTGTTTTTGAGGCCAAATCCAAGACCAATTGTTAATTGGGGGGGGGGGGGGGGGGGTGGAGGTGGGTGAACCCTATATGAACCTTCTACCTTGGTTCATAACATATCAACTTGGCAGTTCGTATGCACTTGCCCGCATAATCTTTTTGCCTGTGACTTAGATGGATCGCGGCGCCCATGGAGTGGCGTATATAGCGTGATCAGACCAAGGACCTCCTTGGTCTGATCAGGGAGGTTTAATTAAACCGATTGCGTGGTCACACCTTATGTACACCTCTCTTCTATTCTATTTAAAATAAATGGGGGGGGGGGGGGGGCGGGAGGCACGTGCCTCCGTGCTTCAATCTGCTAGCTAAGCCACGGGCGACGCCACTGTGTGCATGAGATGTATTTAAAACCAAGGAAGTGGAAGTCTTCCACTTAATTCCCTGGTAACACAGTGCACGCTTTTGTTCGAAATAATCACTAATCAAATTTCATGCTACTGTCAAGGGCATTAAGAACTTCTCAAAGTGGGGAGGGGGAGACATTGCGAGGGAGCGAATTAGCGACTGAGCTGGGAAGGGTGTGGGGAGGGGGTACCCCCCTTATGTAGGGCCCTTTTGCATTTTGTGGCTTGAAATTTCACATACGGTATGTATATAAAAGCTAGAATCAAATAGACGTATTGTATACATATGAAAAAGTGTGTGTGTGTTTGTTTGTTTGTGTGTTTATGTGTATTATTGT
>JBAMJV010011438.1:0-48343 GCA_037951105.1 Echinarachnius parma | reverse complement strand
CAAGTGTGAGTTTGCTTTGTTGACATATATGCCAGAAGAGTTGGTCAATTTAAGTAACATCTTGTTTACTTTGTTCACTTAATTTGATTTCAACTTAAATTGATTGATGTGTGTTTGATTGTGCGCCCATTAATTCTCAACGATTCAAACACACTCCATTAACTCGTGAACAGTGATAACATCACCACCATGCTGCGTTTGCTGCGAAAGTTTTCAAAGTATTTCTTCTTTCCTTTCTTTGTTACATCGTTAGAACGTGCCAGAGTTGGGCCAATAAGAAAAATTGAACAATGAAGAAATAAATCTTTCTTCGTTTACTAGTATTCATATTATATCACCTCAATTATTCTCTCAAAAATGCGAGCCGCTGGAATGCATACCACACAAGAACTTCAAAAGGCGGAATATTTTCCTAGCAAAAACCGCAACGCCAAGAAGCCGCTATACCATATAGTATTTTAGCCAGCTGTCAAATTAATTCCTCTTGACAAAAAAAAGAGAGTTGAAAAAAAAAAGACTTGAAAAAAAAAGACACACAGAAAGAAATTAATTGAGGAAAAAGGGGAAGATTTAGAGTATAAAAGAAGTTATGCTCCATTTTCTTGATGAAAGACCTTTTTTGTTACCAACTGAGATCTCAAGTCACGAGACTTGCGTGTACGTCGTGTACTTTCAAGAGTTAGTCTAAGATCACAGACACATGCATATAGCTTTCATTTTTAAAAACTATATAAAAACAGTAAAATGTGGGTTTGTCATTAGGCGTTTCCAAATGAAAGTAAATTATACCTTTTGCGAATAATTTGAGTGTATCTATTTTTGCGGTTAGTATAAGGGTCCGCCATAATTGAAATAAAGGGCCGTAAAAAGGACACAATAGTGAGACTAACCCGGTGCTGCCACGTGACAAAGATAAGCCACCCACGCACTCGCACAATATTACACGAATGGAATGCCGTCCTGACTGTGACGTATTCTAGTTCGTGATTGGTCAATTAGTAGTGCAACATTGTAAACTGTGCAATCAGCGAGGCTCGCAGTCACGGTACAACAGTTTTCAAAAGATAGAGAAAGAATAATGCACAGTAAGTTCACTCATAAAGCTGCTTTAAATCATACGAAAATACAGTAGTTAAGGGTTAAGTCCGTTTTCGTTTTAAAAATGATGAATTTCTTAAATTTCCCGTCCGTGCGTAATGAAGATATAATGTTAGCAATGTTTTAATAATTGTTAATAATGAAAGGAAATATCTCAAACTGATATTCCCACACAACTCAGCAAACTGTGAAGTTAACGAATAAATCAACATTCTTCCTTGTGATGAATTATGATTTCAAGAAAAGTACAACGAACAAATATTTATTATCTAATAATTCACATTATTGTTTGTGGTTAATGAAATTCGTAAACAACGCTTATTATCCTCTTTCTTTTTAAACACGTGTAACCGCAGTTAATTTGTTAATCCTAAAATCCTAAATTTGTTTATATTAATAATTACAAGCGTAAGTGCAACCCACCCCAATAACACTTCCCGCTTCTACCCTAATTAATACAAGGATCCTCAAAGTGTTTACCTGGGACTTATAACAATATAGGCCTATTTTTCTAATTTATTTATTCAATTCAATACGATTTAAAAAACATGACAAAACCACAAACCAACATAACTTTTGCTACACTTAGATGAAATATATATAGGTCTGTACTTTTTATGAAATAAAAAAAAACACAAGGGCCTATACTGAACAAACAAAAAAAACACACTATACTATTTATCAACCCCAAAAGTTCACAAAATGGAATATACTGAACCAAAACAGTACAAATCGGATCTTAATTTATGACATAGTATCTAGGGTTAGGGTTAGGGTTAGTGCATGCATGTATTCATGGTCAAGAACCATCTGTAAAAATTGTTCTGAATTTGTGGAACGATCTAACAAAATGTTGTAATTTCGTGACTAGAACATTATAGTCTTTATGTTCCCCATTTTCACGTGACTCACAATGCTCTATGTCAATTGTTACGCCACGTGTGGTAATGGTATGCGAAAATAATTCGAACTTGGGTAACCCGCTCTTTTTTAAAGGCCCACTTTGGGTTTTGTGCACCATATAAAATAACTAAAATCACAGTAAAACAACATCGAATAGTACAGGGTGTATATAATATAGTTATAGTATAACGTTCGTACCGCAGGAAGACAGAAATACTAGCATTCATGAAATATCCGTTAGTTAATTTAATTTCGATTTCGCAGAGGCACATGACCTCTCCCTTCAAAAAAAATATCCGCATATAAAAGAAAGCTTTGCAGTTTCATGAATTATTGAGTTTATAGAGACTTTGTACAATGTATTTTTTATTGAAACGTGGTTTTATTCCTAACCATTGGTTGTTCAATTTATTTCAAACTTTCTTCAGGACGATAAATGTATATAGCCTGATGTAGCCTTTAAACGGTACAGAAGATGCAACCATCCAATATTGAAGAAGAAAAAAATCCGCAGGCCTAATCAAATTTCATCAATGACAATGCACCATGTGCGATCGGAGGGGAGCGCGAACCGCAGCGAAATTAGGCTCGCCCACGCATTCGCGCGCCGAGAAGAAAAAAAAACATCGGGAGAAGAAGAAAAAAAACCCGGGAGATGTTGAAACAGGGGAGAAAAGTTTGTTGCCCTTGTCAATAATCCGTTAGTTTTAGGAATGTTTTAAGAAGGCCGAACTTTTTTTCTTTCTTTCTTTTTTCAACCGATTTTCGTTGAAATTTTTTTTCTTTTCTTTTCGCTTGCTCCTTGGGGGATACTTCACGACAGTCATGTGATTGCACTTGCGTGGGCGGCGAACACACGTGTCGCAACTACCGGTGAAGTTGTACCAATGGTTGTACCATGGATAGTACTAGTGGTTGTACAGAGTGTTTCATTATATTCCCCATCAAATCATCAAATCATGGATTGTAATAGGGAGAGTACAATCCATGATCAAATATACCATTATTACTATAACACATCTATACCTGTAATAAAAGTGACCTTCAGCATCTGATGTTTAATAAGTTTATAGAATTTAATGGATATTTGATAGAAATAGTATTATGATCCTGGGGATTTCCAGCGTAATTTCGTAAACGTAATGCTCCTTTTATTTGTAATGGATTTAAACTTTCGTTTATTTGATTCGTCATTATGTTATGTTGTGTTACAAGAGCACAACAAAGCAAGCAAGAAAAAAAGCACATGAATATGACTTTCACTTTATCTTCTATAAACATACTCGAGTGTACAAAAACTTAGACTCTACCGCAACTGGATAGAACTAGATAGAAAACAAACACAAATCTTTCGGGTCTTCTGCAGACCGTTTATTGTCATTATCGTGTTACAGCATATAATTTGATGTACATTCCATCCAAGCTTTCAAACGGTATATAGGACTTTTGGAACAAAACGCGTTACTCTATGAAAACTTTAATACGATTCTGTATATTATAGATTATCATAATTCCTCTCTCTTTATCGAATGACTCACAACAAAAAATGGAGCACGAACAGGGAACAGGTAGCTGTGATTATATTTCAAGATATACATATAAAATAATCATACTGATTGTTATATGACGGTTATATGAATAATCATTCTTTATAGTTATACCAAACGTTATAACGTGACCAATTATGATTGTACACCGAACAAGCGCGCGTATTGTCAGTGAGCGGTGACATGATGAAAACGTCGTATGCACGGCAGATGTCATACATCGATGTGACTCATCAATTGCAAAATAACGATCGTAACTCACTGTGATCATGGTGATGCGTTTCCAACAAGGTGGACACACCCCTCCCTATATCTCCACCCCCTCCCACATTGCGCCACATCCATGGATATTATACATTTGAACTATATGTATCACTATTATGGTGGACGGTTGTGAAGATAGCTTATGCAGTTGTTTGTAGCTCCTGTGACTCATAATGGTCTGGAAAATAGTGATCATCATCAGCACGGAATGACCCCTCCCACTCCTCCTCATCTCCCTTTCCCCACCTCTATCCCTCTCACCGCTTCATATCTCGCCCCTCTACAGTCTATACGGCTCTTCTTCATCCCCATCCCCCCTCGACCCATCCCCATCCCTCATCTTACAACCCCCAGTTCTCCCTCTCCATCTCTCCTTCGACCCCCCCCCCCCTTCTCCCCCTTTCCCGTATTGGTCCAATAATTACAAACGTTTCTTCACCACCGGTTTTTACTTTATATTCATCACTTTAAATATTGGTCCACGAAGTCAGGCAAATAATGGAGTAAAGCGGGTAATATTCTCGATAATATTAATGCAATCATTGTGGGAATAAGCTCTTGAAATAATCAAAAATAATCTTGTCAGTGCGCACCCTTCATACGTATAGCTACAATGATGCATTTTGACACGGTGCTCAAAATAAAATGTAACAAGAATAAACAAAACAACAAAACAAGCAACTAAATTTCCTATAACCATTCTTACAACTGAAAATGTGACATATTTATTAGTTAGTAATTCGATCACAGTAAACCGCACTAATGCCTTTTAGTTTTAGCGGTTCGCTAATTATTTATCAACCACCGGAATTTTCGCGCAAGGTGGATGGGTAGCGACTTGGGCGCGCGCAGCGGGCGAGCGGAGGTTGTGGTAGCAAGGATACCTCCTTAGTTGTAGCCCCCCCCCCCTCCCCTTACCTATATCCTATAGTCGTTGATGCTCGCAAGCCATTCTATGATGAAACATCCTCCAAAAGTTTTGCAGTTTAAAACATTCCACAACATCATCTCAAAGCCTACATTCCATCAACCAATGCATGTCCTTCGCTCAATAACCCTTTTGTTTAAATGTTCATTCATTCATTCATTCATTCATTCATTCATTCATTCATTCACAAAGTGAAATTATTACATAATATAGCACTTTCAAGAGGGCCAATTCGTAGAAGGAGCGTAGAGGGGGAGGGGTGTGGGGGTGGGGGAGGGGGTATAATCCTCCATTCATAAAAAATAAAGCAGAAGATGGAACTCAATCCATCCCTTTGCGCACAATGGGTCGTTACGCTATGTACAGAGAGGTATATATAAATAGAGACGACCAGGCATTTACTCCATTCACAAAAAAGAGAAGAAAATCAATTCCTTTGCAGTGAGTCGACACGCAGGGAAAAAAAAGCTAGAAAAAAGAAGATAAATAAAGAAAAGAAAAAAAGGCACGTCACTTCATACACGTGCCCTATTGTGCTCCATTTTTTTTCACCGAGTTCCGAGAAACACCGGGCGGCCAGATCACCCGGGAGAATCCAGTAGCGCGCACCCTATATACCTCACGTCAAAATCAAGTGCTCTAATGTTTTACACATATTTTTAGCCTTGGCAGCTAAAAGCTGATATATTTTACGCATGTTATTCATAATGCCATTTGTTCCCTTTTGAATGGTTTTCAACGAACAAATTGGAGACTGATTTCAGTTGCAGCGATAGGCACGTTACATACATACATGTAAGACGTTATTAATAATACTTTCTGAACAAAGATTGGCAAATATGTATGTTTATTATAGATTTCTTTTGTATATAAAGTTAAATAATGTTGTATTATGAAAAGAGAAAGTCATCATAGAAGTAAAACAACAACAAAAGCATCAAAAGGATCGAATACGCTACAATAGGTTTTCATCAATTTCTTTGATTTCGTTTCACTATTTCAATTCGGAAACTCGTGATTTGTTCAGAAAGAAAGAACATCTCAAAATTCTATATATCGCAGTATCGTTTTCTTTACTGGGGCGTAGGTGGGGCTAGAAATGGGGGGGGGGGGGGGGGGTAAACCCTTACCTAAATAAATAGGCCCTATTGTGTTGTGTTCTTCTTTATTATCTTCGTCTAATATGGGGAGGAGTCAAGGAGATGGGAAAAATATTCATTTTGGTGTGTGTAGCCATATTGGCCATGCCCATATTGGTGTGTGTGTATGTGTGTGTGTGTGTGTGTGTGTGTGTGTGTATGTGTGTGTGTGTGTGTGTGTGTGTGTGTGTGTGTGTGTGTGTGTGTATCAGGGGGGGGGGGGCGAGGTATAACCCCATTTCTCCCCCCCCCCCCTTAGCCGCGCAATGATTGTTTCTTGAGCATGTTTTGTATAAAGTATTCACGTGCATGCAACTGAGATCGTTGCTCACATGCTATTTGATGCTGTTGCGGATGCCTCTACACTTTATAATGCCAAGTCTTTAGATATAAAGCGAAATCAATCAAAACGAAATACATGTATATATGCATAAAACGAAATAAGATGTGTTTTTGTTTTCTTTATACGGACAAGACGGATGCACCATAGAGCGTCAGTGACAGACAGAGAACATGTGACTTGTCTTAACATATCATAAAGCAATAAAAACAATACAAAGCAACTGTATACAATATAAAAAAGCAACGTATTCAATATACATAATTATTTAAGTTATTTCAAAACAAAAGTGGATCCGTCTTTTCAATTTGGTATCAGGATATTTTGAACCAAATTCCCAAATACAAAAGATATCAAATGTGAATGCTTCCTGTACGGTGGTACCCTTCATACTTTTTTTAAATTTTGTTTATTTAAACCTTTCGTTTCTTTATTATAAAGATTGGGTGCTGTTTCATTTTCCTTAATTCATACGCCGCAAATTTTACATTGGAGGAATAATTGTCCTTTTCAATGATTATTATGAAATGTTATTGTAATGTTTCCCTGGCCGACAGAATTAATATATAACAGTTCAAATGATAATATTGGACATTTCAAGTGCGCTTTTCGGATAAACGCTACTATAAAGAACTGGTCCGGGGCTACCAAAAGTATTCTTCGGTCAGACACTCAGGCAATCAACATCATTTTCTATAATGCCAATTTTACCAACCAAATATAACCAGGATACATAATTTGTTATAAGATTGCTTAGCTTGACATGTTTCCATTAATGTCAAATTAACAATTTTAAGGTGTAATGGTCGTTTTCTTTAACTTTCAGGCCAATGAATTATCATTTCGTACCACCAAATATTCAAGTATCAGTATAATACGTATTAGAAGGATGTTCATTTCGAGTCATGGGACAAACAAACAAACAAACAATCAAGCAATCAAACCCACTTATTTGAATAATCAAATGTTACATTACGAGTATTTTTTTGTTATATATGTAAGCCGACCAATTGGTATCGTTTCTTACCATCAAAATATTAAAGTCTAAAAGATATACATATTGAGGAAAGTTGATTCCCAACCTTAAATGAGTTTCTTAATTGAACATGAAACAAACAAACAAGCAGACAAATTAACAACACCAGTCACTAAGACAGTCACCATGGTCCCAGATCCGGGTTATACAGTCATAATAGCACCTGTATCTTCATAATCTTCATCGATTTGTCTATATTGTAAAGCCTTAGATTAAATTAGAACGCATCCCACCCACACACATTATCAAAATGATGAGTCTTATTGTTCTAGCCAGAATAATATGAGCTAATCAAAAATGTATACAATATAAAAAAAAGTAATGTATTAAATATACATAATTATTTAAGTTATTTCAAAACAAAAGTGGATCCGACTTTTGGTATCAGGATATTTTGAACCAAATTCCCAAATACAAAAGATATCAAGTATTGCTTCAGGTATACGGTGGTATCCTAATTTATACTGTTTATTTGTTTTAATTATTTGTTTGTTGTTTCTTTATATAAAAATTTTGTGCTGTTTTATTTTCATTTCTTCATGAGCAGCACATTTTGCCTTGGAATAATAATTGTCCTTTTTGATGATGAATATAAAAGTTTGTTGCAATGTTCACCCTGGTCGACAAAATTATTTGATATTTCAAATGCTAGTAATGGACATTTCAACTGCGCTTTTCGGATAAACGCTACTAAGAACTGGTCCGGGGCTACCAACAATAATCTTCGCTCAGGCACTCAGGCAATCGATTTTTCATTAAGGCTAATTTTACCAACCAAATGTAACCAGGTTGAATAATTTTGTATAATATTGCTCAGCTTGAAATGTTCCATTAATGTCAAATCAATGTAACGTTCGTTTTCTTTTACTTTCAGGCCAATGAATTATCATATCGTAACCACCAAATAATTATTAAAGTCTGAATTTTACACCTGGAAGAAAGTTAAGGTTAATTTCCAACCGTAAGTAAGTTTCTTAATTTCAGACAAACATAAAACAAACAAACAGACAAACATACACATTAACAACACCACACACTAAGACAGTCCCCATGGTCCAAGTTCCGGATTAGACATAATAGCACCTGTATATCTTCATAATCTCCATCGATTTTTGTTTAATTGTAAATTAAGCCTTAGGTTAAATTAGAACGCATCCCACCCACACACATTATCAAAATGATGAGTCCTATTGTTCTAGCCAGAATAATATGAGCTAATCAAAAATGTATACGATATAAAAAAAAGTAATGTATTCAATATACATAATTATTTAAGTTATTTCAAAACAAAAGTGGATCCGTCTTTTTGTATCAGGATATTTTAAACCAAATTCCCAAATACAAAATATATCAAATATGAATGCTTCCGGTACGGTGGTACCCTTTATACCGTTTATTTTTCTATTTAAACATTTTGTTTCTTTATATAAAGATTGGGTTCTGTTTCATTTTCATTTATTCATGAGCCGCAAATTTTGCCTTGGAATAATAATAATTGTCCGTTTCGATGATTAATATAAAAGTTTATTGCAATGTTCACCCTCATGGTCGACAACATTATTTGATATTTCAAATGCTAGTAATGGACATTTCAACTGCGCTTTTCGGATAAACGCTACTAAGAACTGGTCCGGGGCTACCAAAAATAATCTTCGCTCAGGCACTCAGGCAATCGATTTTTCATCAAGGCTAATTTTACCAACCAAATGTAACCAGGTTGAATAATTTTGTATAATATTGCTTAGCTTGAAATGTTCCATTAATGTCAAATTAATGTAACGTTTGTTTTCTTTTACTTTCAGGCCAATGAATTATCATTTCGTAACCACCCAATATTAAAGTCTGAATTTTACACATGGGAGAAAGTTAAGGTTAATTTCCAACCGTAAGTAAGTTTCTTAATTTCAGACAAACATAAAACAAACAAACAAACAAACATACATACACATTAACAACACCAGACACTAAGACAGTCCCCATAGTCCCAGTTCCGGATTAGACATAATAGCACCTATTTCTTCATAATCTCCATCGATTTTTGTTTAATTGTAAATTAAGCCTTAGGTTAAATTAGAACGCATCCCACCCACACACATTATCAAAATGATGAGTCCTATTGTTCTAGACGGAACATGAGCTTATCAAAGGTCGCGAATGATATAACGTAAGCCTTTTGGGTTCAGTGGTGTACAATATCATAATGTATTTAATGATGGTTGCATTGAGGGGTACAAGCTTTGTTACCCAAAACGGCTCTATTCTTCTGCTTGGCATGGGTTATATGTACATAATAGTACTCATTAGCCTTTAGGCTCAATTAATGAAATCGTCTTTACGATCAGATGATTCAATTGTTTGGGTAAATTATGTTGTTCCATGCGCGATATACTATATAATTAAAGATCGACAATACCGCTCTAAGTAATATGCCTGAAGCCAAATGTGACTTAGTTTTTCTTTCTTTTTCTTATTTTAGTAATGAAAATGAAACTCTGTCATCTTTGCCCATGCAGAACTATATATGCACGCGAGGTAAATAAGAGTATTATATGATGTTTGTGATTGAATAATGACTATGATATCATAATATAGAGTGATAATAAACTATAGATAATGATATTGATTTTGTAGATCAAAATAATAAAGCTCTCCGTCAAAAGAATCCTCCAAAACAATACTATCTGACTGTTTTTAAGCATTATAAATAAGCTTGCGGGTATTTTAACCCATTGCTTAACAGGAAACTGGTGGGACATGTATTAACTATATAGTAGAGATTGCAATATCTAATATATGAACAAGATAATTATAGTGATAACGCAATTATGCATGGTTGATTTTAATACTATATTGATTCCGGATGTGCGCGGAAAAAGGTCCTCATTAAAAAACAAATTATAAAAAACAATGTTTCAAACACGATGGACAAAGCGAATGTTTTAATCACGTTTTTACATCACATGCATTTTGTGCTTCGATGATTTTGTTCGCCAAGCTTTCGTCGTCTTTGTTGTTTTACAAACAAATACATAAAATAGCGGAGTATTTTTTGATGGAGATAATTCAACGCCGTTATGTTGTTGCTCATTATTCCACGATTCTAACATTTACAGCTTAATAATGTTTTACAAAATGTTGTATAACACTTTTCTTCACTGCAGAAGACAACTATATACATATTACAATTTAAATGTCTTTGGTTTGCATTTTATGTGTTGATTTATATTTTTTAAATGTTATCATATTGTAGATTTGTAAATGTTTGCATCTGCAAATGCCGTTAAATGGCTCGACAGTACGAAATGAAAGGCTATTTTATGTCAATCAATGAATATTATCATATCAATATAATAACCAAAGTACCAAACACGGCTCAAATAATATACACAGTAATAGAGAGATGTATGGTTGAATTCTTCTTGCACAATTGAAATAGATGGTGATACACTTTACAGCACCAGGCAACAACAAAAATGTGTACAATCGACCTTCAAGTTGATACAATTTTAGAAATAAAAAGTGTTAAACTTAATGTTGTGTATAATTATGTTTGTGTGCTTTATTATTGTTATACTATGTTGTTTTAAATTGCATTTATTCTGTATAATTTGTCAATTGTCATACTTTGTTGTTTTTTAAATGAATTGTGGAAAATAAAATCATCAAATGAGTAAAGGGCATTGACTTACTCGTGTGGATGGCCCATGACCTGAAGAGGCACGAGTCCCTGTCCCGACTCCAGCCGTGCCTGGCGGCGTGCTTCCACGGTATCTTCACGATCTGTCGTTCCTTGTCCAGCCAGTACAGGCCCGAGATCTCCTTCGCCTCAATCATCCTGATCAGCCAGTCGCGCAGCCGGAGCCGCTCATTGGGCAGGACGCGGCCGTTGGCGACGGCAGCCGCAGCGGCGGTGGCCGTGGCTGCCGAGACGAGCATCCCACCGCTGCCACCGACGATCCCACCGCTGCCACCGTGCGCGAGCGGGTTGCCCGCGAGTTGCGACGCCGAGGGGCCCGCTGGAATCGTGAGGGAAGACGCGGACAGCGAATGGTGGTGACCGTGACGTGCGTACAGTTCGTGCAACTGCTGCAAGTCGGCGGTCGTCGGCATCGACCCGGCGATGTCGTCTTCGGCGTGGTGGCTACGGCGTAAGGTGTCCGGCGGGATGATGCTTGACATAGTAAGCGCAGGCATCGTATGGTCGTTCGTGATCGCTGGAAAACGACAGGCCCTGTGTGCATGAACAAAAAACACAGAAATAGTATTTGTTGCTATTATTATTTTGCCCTTTATGATGATTCTGCAAGGTGTGGAAGCTCCACACTTCGACTCCCAAAATTATTATGAACCATACTTGAGCCCCTGCCTATATACTCACAGTCAAGCGCAGGCATCACCATAATTCTGCACTCAAACATGCAATCAGGTGACTGATGCACGGTACGATTAAAGATTAAATCCATGATAAGACATACAATAAATTAATTTTGATATTCAGAAATGCTTGTCAACAGAAGCGTGTACCATGATACAATCCCTAAAACATGTTACACAATACGGTTGCTCCACCACAGTGACGACTGTGGATGTGTCATGCATGTGTAAAAAGCGGCGCCACGCCCCTTCGCATAATTAATAATCATACCTAATAAGGTATACGGTGAAGTTCTATGCTTCCCAAATAAATATGAATAAATAAAAACACGATTATTATGCTCATTTAGTAATATGATTCGGGCAACAACAACGTGTTGTTACTCAATACGCGGGTTGCGCCACAGTTTGTAAGCGTGGTGGTGATTCAGTGACGCGGGGCCGACCCCGGGCGCCGACCCTTCAAACAATGTCCAATGGGCGTTTGATCATATTGGTCTCTCTTCCACGGCAATAATCCACAACACTAACATCAAGAAAAATGTTGACAACATGCTCATTATTTATTAAGTGTTGTTAACTATCGCTGTAATCACATGCACTATAACACATACCACCCAAATCCGAGGAGCATGATTGTGTTACGATGTCTGGCTGCATGCACGACCGAGTGTAAATACTGAATGTTTTACGTGCGAACGGCGTCGCATGTTCAAATCGAAATGATCCCTTTTACTACGGGTAGGTATAGCTCAACGCTTTTGATCAGACCTCGATAACAAACACGCAAACAACATAAGGTTACCTCCTTCATTCATAACATAATAATGCTTCCCGATAGTGTGAACATTCAAAAATCAATAATCAGAGTCATTAGAGCAGTAATGTTGATACCTGATACCTTTTGTATGTGGAGTCACGTACTGTATTTGCCCTCGGGTATATAGTAATGCAGTTTAACCAATATAGTATCGGATCTATTCACTTATTACAGTCGCATGATAACGTGTACATAAATTGTACATAAGGGTTTAACAACTGAGCAGTGACAAATCAAATGTATAAATCATCCGCATCTTTTAGACGTTTTTTTTTTACCCTGTGTATATACGTTAACTCATAAAGATCTGTCATTTGTTTATTGCACACTTGGACCAAAAGTGTGCCTTACGGTCATCTTGAATTTGTTAAACTACTTGCTCCTAGTGATGAATCATTAATCCAAACTCTCAATCATATTCTAGCATATAATACCCAGCTATGTTTCACAGTCTAACGGTGGATCATCCGGAATACCAAACGCTAAAATCATCACCCATAATTCGCGCCTGCTACTACTAGTACTAGCTTGTGGATACAGAATGGTTCATCATCTTGGACTTTGTCATAGCAGTCATCACCATCTTTCTCATCACTGATACACAAGACAAGTCATGAATGAATAACGATGATCAACTTCGTGATGTATACATTAACCGCCAAACTACCGAGGGATGCTGTCTCGCAGTTGAAGAGAATACGCGCAGCATGCACGTGCCCGCGGAGCGGTACCCGAGATGAGACGTCTTAGCTTTAGGGATGCGATCTTTCACAATGAATCATAATGTTACTCAATTGTTGATGAGATGAGGTACCTACGGTACTTGAATCCACTATACGTTGGCAGAGGGCCAACAGTCTGCGGTACGTGCGATGTAGGTCTGAATTTACACTATACACATGATTAACAAGTTCCGTTGAACCTCCTCGGTGGAACTGATGAGGTGTTGGCAAAGTGACATGTCACATAATGTCACGCGTAAGTTGATAACGAGAGTAATGTGATTTCCTTCAATTTGTTCAAAATGATTCGTTGAAAAATGGCGATTTAAAAACAACGAATCGAATCGATGGATTCAAACACATCTCCATATAAATCAGGGGCCGCGGAAAGGTTTTGAAAGTGGAGGGGGGGGGGGGGGCTGACCACATTTGAATTGTTATATATTTTTATTATTTTATGCTTATGTATTTCTTTGTTTTAAGCCAAAAAAGTGGGGGGAGAGGGGGGGGGGCTGCAGCCCCCCCCCCCCCCCCCCCCCGGTTCCGCGGCCCCTGTAAATGGTGGATTCCGTTTGAACAGAAGAAGAACGGAGGAGAAGAAAAAGAACGGAGAAGAAGAAGAAGAACGACAACAACAACAACAACAACAAAAGAGAAAGAGAAAGAAGAATACAAAGAATAAGAAGAGGAAGGTGGAGGAGGAAGAGAAGAAAATTACTTTTTTTGTTTCCTGTAAGAGATTGAAAGCAATTATTCCATTCTCTCAAATTATGGTTTGGCAACGAATGAGTTAAATAGAATTAAGAGATACAGTATAGGTTTAGACAAGCGGCAAAAGGGAAAGTATTGTTAAATCGCAGTTTGGCAATGAATAGGTTAAAATGTGATATAGGTATATAGTGGGGAGGTGGCCAACGGAAAGCCGTATTTTATCAAATCAAAACAATAAGCGATATAAAAACACATATTTGTGGTCAGAAAAATACCAGCATTTCCACAGAACGCCCCGGCATGTCTTGTGATTGCAAAACTTTAACCCACATTGTGTGATCCCATGCAAAGGCTATAGGGATATTACACTCAAAGCATTTGGCCCTAGGATAAAGGGAGTTAATGGGAGGAGTGGGTGTTAAGAAAGTGACACACGGATCTACAAGTTTGCATAATTCGCAATTTTCTCATGTTCGAAAATAAAACATTATTGTTTTCCCGCTCGTTATCTTTACGAGAGAAACGCCCGTTTATAATCTAGTTTCGGAAGGAATTCGACTAAACAATGTTAAATATTGTTTAAGGGACTTAAGTATAACATTGTCCAAATCCTCAAAATACAATTGGAATTCTAGCGGTTCCCTCATGAAGCGCATAGAGATGAGTCCATATTATGCGCTATATAAATGTTTCATTATTATTATTATATACCTTGTTGTATTCGTATTAACAATAAAATCATGGGACAGGTTTCGGTCTTTCAAATTTCCCTTTCGTTAAAAAGATATTTACGACTGAAGTGTTCAGATGTCAAATAATCCAACGGATCGTCAGAACCGTGTACAAAGTGAGTGCAATGAGTTAGTGAATGTCGCTTTGCATTTTTGCTCATTACTCGGCCATATTAAGTCCATTTAAATTGAAATTTTCACACAACACCCAGTGGACATAATTAGATAACACCAATATACATTGTATCAACCATTCATCACCCTTTGCAAAGTTACTAGATCCCTTTAAGGTTATCTCAAACCTTACTCAACTTAATGGCCATATTAGTAGTATTTTTTAAATGTTTATCAATTGTAAAACATCATTGATAACAATTCAAAATATAACACGTTTTGTTTTGCTATAATGTATACAAACCCTAAAATTACGTGCAATTGAAATACATCAACTTTCGAGCAAAAATATTATGTATCAATATACAAAGTTGGGTAGTATATGTATAATAATACTGAAAATAAAATAAGAATATAATTATACAGTTGTTAATTCACGATTAAATGATTTTTTTTTTTTTTTTTTTTTTTTTTTTTTTTTTTTTTTTAACACATAAATCGCGTTTGGTTTTAGTCTTCTCTTTAGGTGTGGGTTTATCCCAAATAGAAATTCATAATTATTATCGTTATTTGATGATAAGTGATGTTAGTTTGAATATTAATCAACATTCGTCAATATATTGGCCTTCGTAAAGATGATTTGAACCACATTTCATGACGCATCAAGCAGTATTTGTAAGGCCAGCATAATTCAAGACTTTTCGACTCCTTCTGAAGTAAAAACGGCCGTATAATTTTAACCACACTGTACAGTCATATTACTCTAAATACACAGAAGTACTATTCATGTAATACCAAAGGGCTGAATCACAGTTTTCAAAATGGCGGCGACCGATCTTGGGATTTTGTGGTTTTTCACGTACCTCCTGCTGTAAGCACCATGCATTTTCACTTGCTACTGCATCACATGAATACTGTACGCCGAGTGTATATAGCCTCTTCAACTTCAAGCAAAAACTATTCCCGTGCCCGCCACCAACAACAACGCAACACGAAATGAACTGTCTTTCTCCGAACACGCTGGACTCATTAGCTAATTAGCAGATCATCCTTTTTCATAATTAATGAGGATGATCATTTCCCCAAAACGGCCGATGTAATAATATTATATCGCTGGTAACCGCTGGTGCTGTGGAGAATATGCCAACAGGAACACTTTACGCAGAGTGCAGCCTCGTCGAGTGGCATCCGTCCCCGAGTTTTCCACCAACAACGCGAAAAGAAATAAACGGACTCCTCCCCAAAAAAAACGCTCGACTAGCTAATTGTTAGTACATCATTCTTTCATATGAGGATAATTATTTCCTCAAACGGTCCATGTGATGATATTATATCCCAGATTCTATGGAGAATACGCCAACTCCGATGGGAGTTTTCTCAGTCCTCATCGGAAGAATTATCACTCCAGATTGGCCATGTTCCAGGACAGAAGAGGCATGTCCTCTCAAAAACAGAAGCTGCGGATCGACAACCGAGAACAGTCGGTTGTCCGAAAAGAGATTGTTTCAAACTCGAGTAGTCCAGATATTTGAACATATGGAACATAATATCACATGATATTAAATTGTATAGCAGTGTAAAACACATTAAACGTTCAACGTTAATATATCTCTCCGTACGCGATTGGTCAGTTCAAATGTATACATCTAATTACAGATTCATACAAAAAGGAAATATGCGTCCACGGAGAAAAACCAACCAAATATCGCCGTGTGCAGTCCGAGTTTAACGAAGACGACGGATTCAACAGCTCCTCCCGATTTAAATGCGGCTTACTTTATAGTTAGAACGGTCAAGAAATAACTTAACTCATTTCATTTTCTGGTCCTCGAGTTTGAGAGAAATTGAAACAGAACGAACGATCGAACCATTGATTGAAAGTCATGAAAATTTCACGGCATCCGTATGCGGAATATTATCGACAAAAGACGTTAAGTATGAAGTGCAGGCTTGAAACATTCCAATTGAATTTAGATACCATTGTCCCAATCTAGAGTATCACTTTGTGTGAATGAACAATCCTCGAGTGAAAAGATGTGAAAGCGATGCTCTGCAAAGAGAGAGTAACGGTCCTCAGTCATGTGAGCCTGACGGATGCTGATCATCGAAATAAACTATTGGATGAAGCGAGGAAATGTATAATTCGAAGCAAGCAGTTGCCATCTTTGTACTCCAATTACAATGTCATTCTTTTCTAGAATATCAATTCGTACTCCGTAGCTAAACTCTTCTGCGCTCCTGTAAAATGATTAAGACAATCAGGAGAAAAACACGAAGAAGACGATACAAGATGGCCGCACAACGGATTCATCTGGTCACAAAGCCGTGAGCAGGAGTGATTCCATCCTGTGATTAATGTCGGCGAAGATGACGCGAATCCGCACAACCGTGGCGTTGCCGAGTTGCCGAGTTGTCAAGTTGCCAAGTCCATGCCTTTGTTGCCGAAACATCAAATCATCCGTGATAACAGCGAAGTAAGTATTGTTATGGACGCGTGTCTATTATTGTAAACCAGGCGACTCGTGCATTTGCCATCAAACTAGCTGATGACCAATCACTCAAATATGACAAAGACCCGACCAGAGATTGCAAAATAAAATGTTGTCAAGTTGCAATGTTGCAAGAGATGTCAGACTAAGTCGCACACCACAGCACCATTCATTTCATGAATGACGTTTATATCAGTCAATAATTTATATTTCATTCCATGTTGGCCAGCGTTTAAGATTGATTATTCAAAAAATCCAACAAGAGATTCTGATAGCAACCGTTGTCGAAGGATGTCGAACCTAATTCGCATGCAAATTGAAAAATAAAAGATGTAATAGGAACTGTTTTGAAAACTAAGCCGATCCACAACTAATGTTCATTCCAATCAAGCATGCTGACCAATCGTGAAAATATAACAAAGACATGACCAATAGCGAACTGAAAAGGCAGGCATTGAAGTCCTAACAATGCGGTGACGAGTGAACTAATGTTTGGCCTGAGTCAAGCCGTCTTTCTTTTGTGTCAACGGCAGGGGAAGAAAATGAAAGACTGAGTTGTAGGTGGAAAAAAATAATCCAAGATGGCGTCCATGACTTTCCGTCACATTCGAAATGTAAATCATCTCGCGAAAAGAAACGGGACAATCAATATTTAACCGCGACAAGAAGGTAACGATTCACATGCGACAATTACACATGGGGCCATTATTTCGATCGATGCGGAATACTACACTGATGACGAATCACAGCAAAAGATAATAGTAAGATGACCCAAGATGGCGACCGAATACCATCCCATTCGAAATGTGTAGCACCCCGCAATATGCTACATAAAACGGTGACGAATGTCAGAATATGCGACAAACTTACGGGATGACATTATTTCGACAAATAGGGAATACTATACACGAATGACGTATCGATGATGGTGGAATAATAGAGAGAATAATTCAAAGATTGTAGCCGAATACCGCCACATTCGAAATAGACAGCGTCCACTAAAAGGTACGTGACCATGATTATAAGTCCAGTTGCAACAAAAGGTTGACGAAATATACGCAATGCTACAATCGCGTCTTGCGCGATTAATTCGACTGAGACGGAATACTACCATGACCATGGCTGATGACGAATAAACTTATTATACTGACGAACCTGTGAAAGTTTGAGTCCCGCGTAATTTTACTATCGATTTTCATCACATACTTACGGTTAAAATCGAGACACACGTAAATGCGACAATCTCAATAATATTGGGTGTGGCAATTTCGATTGTGACGGAATTTTACGTCGCAAACGACTCAATGGCGAAATCGAAAGAACTGAAGTTGCCCGTGACAGCGAGCAGCTTTTGTATTCCCGTCATTTTCGCGCCAAGGTTGGTGTTCCTTATATGCTCTCATTTTTTACGAAAATTCTCGGTTTTCTTTGTTTGAGTTAGTTGAACTTTAAGCTTATGCTAGAAATCACTATTTATTATATCCCTAGAGCGATGCAGTCTTAATTGTATCATTTTTTGACGAAAACCCACCGTCTTTTCCTTTGTTTGAATTAATCGCGATGGTAATTTGGTCGCGATTGATAGCTAGCTACAAAGATAGGATATTGCCATTTTCCTTCATAAGAACGGTGCATTTTCTAACCATTTCTCATTTTTTCTTCTTTTTTCACCTTTCTCTGTTTGAATTCGATGCGATGATGAGTTAGGAGTAAATCATGGCTTTAATCAGAAAACACCAAACTAAAATTTACAATCACGATTGTCCCATTAAAAAAAATATTTGTGACATAAATTCGACGTCCTCCTTTGTTTGAGGTCGAGGCAATGGTGCATTGGAGGCAAGACAGTGGTAGTGTCGATCAGAAATCTCTCTTTTGTCCTTTTACTTGAAAAGTAATTTCATAAAGTTGTATCATTTTGTGATGAAAATTTGCCATTTTCCCTTTGTTTGGAGTGCCTCTTTTCGCTCATGGTTTATGTTACTATAAACCCGGCCCAAAATAGGTCTCAATTGTCCTTTGTTTGTATTGCATCGTGATATTACATTGGATCAAATTGGAAAACGAAAGATATGGCCAGCGTAGCGTAAATTTATCAAAAATTACATAACCATGATAACTGTACCTTTTTCTTGTACGAAACATACTCAACGAACTGAACAATGTCACCTGCTAAATGACAATGGCACAACGTTTCGTACAACTCCTTTCATTTGAACAAAGAAGGGAACCTTCCCCTTTAACGACACAATTTAACAAACACGTATTAATTTTACTGATACAACGTAAAAGTATCAAGGTTTTCTTTGTTCACATAATAGTCATTTGTATTGTTATTTCTTTATTATATAGGGAAATCGTTGAGGTGTGAACTGTTATGTTGACAGCAATTCTTATTACAAATCAAGTATATTCAATATTTGCTTGAACTAATTCCAAACTCAACTGACGAGTACACGCGCCAAAAATGCTTTGTTCATATTTAGGCAATTCTTATCAATTTGTAACAATTTGCTATAATATATTGTGACATATATAATAAGAAGTTGTTCGTGATGTATTAGTACAAATATAATTATTTTAGATCATTATAACAATAGTGCATACATTATACAATATAATAACATGTATTTCACATTCGATTTGTCATGAAAGAAAAAAACACAGGATGTTTTATTTTCTAAATGACCATAAACAGTTTAAATTATAAACGTAACACTGACATCTGTATTTAAACAACATATTAATGGCGCATAGGATTTAATTAAATGCAAACGAGCGTAAACCCCTAAAAATGCTATACAAGACAATATTTACGTCAGTCTGTGCGACGAATGCATCCATATACGCGTTTCATCGTACCACCTTTCGAACCCCGAACCTCCTGACCGACAGTGTTTCTCCATGGGCATGTTGCACAAAACGTTACTGCCTGATAATTTTGAGCACAATAGTCGTATTTAATCCAATCAGCAAGGAGTATTTTAATTCTTATTCTCTCTTCATGCAACCAAGACGCTTTTAGTTCCACGGGCATGAAGTGATTTAGAACGCGGATCCGCCACGCACCCAAACATGCAATCTGACAAAATTTTCAAACTATTTAAGCCTCGCATGTGCTCTTCGAAAACAATTGTCTAACTTTTAGATTTAATGAATTGATTTCATTTCATATCCTTGCTAGTTGAAAAATATAACTAAATTAAACTTAAAAATGAAAGCGTTACTAAAAAAAAAGACACAAGTAAATATAAATAACTTATTAAATTGCACAATTTGATGTCGCGGGACCGGAAATGTACAGTTGGTGTTATCCGGGTGTGTTTGTTTATTTGTTATTTTAGATTGTTTTATCTTCTAGTCCCTGGATCATGTTTTTGTTGTTCAACTTAGAATAAAAAAGAAAATAGGATTTGACAATATATGATTTGTTTTTGCACGTGGCGGATACCGATATAGGGTAATCGTTTTAAGAAAAGTGCAATTTATTCTTTCATTTTAAGTTTGATATGCACATTAATATAATACGCAGGTCTTGCAAAAAAACAGACCACTTAAATAATAGGCAACTTACAATTGATACAAGCTTTTAATTAATAGAAAAAAGAAAATGTGTTGGATTTACATATTACTTCTCGTACATATTTAACGTCCCAACCATTTTTGTTATAATTGTTCGGTAATTCTTTTTATAATCACACCGTTTCATGCTGAAATATAGTGAATATTTGTTAGAACATATAGTGAATTTCACAGAAAATAGCCTATTCCATCACTAAGATTACACAATATACATAATAATTACATGAAAACCCTTGCGGTAAATCAGTAAACGGTAAACGGGCGCGTCCATAGAGTTGTACCATATAGGAAAACTAGACGCGTCGCGTCTTTGTTGTGGCAGTGTATGTATTTCTGTGTAGTATATAAAAGAGGACGCCATCTTGTGGTCTACCAAAACCTTCAGTTACTATAATACTGCCCTCGGTTTTCACCGAAAAAGGAGTGGGTGTTAACTGGGGTAGTCGGAAACCTAAATCGACGAAGCAATGAATTCATTAAAAACTCAATTAGTCAATTTGATTGTATTCTTTTGAGAATTTTAGCTAATTGATGGTGTATTTACATAAATTTAAATGCCATATAAGGAGTGTTCATCCCGGCTTTTGTATAGTGTATGCCATTTTCGATTACAGATTATGGCGTAATAAGTATACGTTTTGTAAATCATTTCTATTAGTCATCGCACATTAATACAATCATTCAAACGAGTTACGGTGCACATGATCCGTTGTATAGTTGATGAATAATCATTACAAGCATCTGTATTGCGACTTCTATCGAGAAATTGTATTCAGAAGCGCAACTGGATGTTTGATTTATTCATTTTGTTTACACTGGCCTGAGTTTAGCCTCGAAGTTCTGCCCTAATTTAGCAACAAATTCGAGCATTTCAAAGAAGAAAATGTTCCAGTTACTGTCGTTTACCAGCACCCGAGTCAGTGTAGGTTGAGAACAGCAAAATGGGTTAGTTGCTGAATGCTGTAAGACACACGTGCCGCGCTTTTGAAATTTAACTTGATCAAACTTTCGTAGAAATTCACGTAAGTATACCTCTCTTTTTAACACCCTTTTCGTTTTAGATAATCACTTAGAAACAATATGGAACCAACCCTAATTTACCAGTACAATTACGATATCATATAAAAGAAGAAGAAGCAGTAATATTAACCCTAAAATTACTCAAAAAGTTCTAGTTCATATTTCAATTTTCGAGTAAATAATAAATATTATTATAACGAATTGTTTTCGAATAAACGTCAAGTACATGTACTTCGAGGAAAAAAAACATTGCTGGTATAGTTTTATTTTATTTCCACTTCAATACTAGTGTAAATGCGATATTTGATAGGAATTAGCCGTTTGTATTTCCGTTATACGATCTTGGAACTTGAAACCCTTTGAATTTAAGCGATTTCCCGGAAGTATATTGGCACATGAACTAACGACCCACAATGCCTAGTGGTAGCTATGATGCTGACGTTTACTATGTTTATAAACCCTCTTTAAATTCCGACTCAATTCGTTTTCTGACTCCTTAAATATGCATATAATTATTATTTGTAGAGCTTTTCATATAACAATGATGAGAAAACAAACAATATTACACTTATTTTCCTTCATTTAGTCACATTTTTGTTCACATTTGAGAGCAAGATCGGTTTAAATGTCGTAATAATAACCAACGCCCATTTGCTACAATAATGGTACGGTATCATAACGAACGTTGCAATTCATATGCGAGCCGTTTTTATCAGATATTCGCATATCAAATATTATTATTAAGATTTTATACATATTTTACTTAATCCTCTAAAATTCTAAAAAGATATATGACTAAAATAAGAATGAAGTTTAACTTTAATTGTACAGAATGGTTTGCTTCGTTCAGTCTGTGCTCCCCATAGTTTGTCTGAAGTGCACTCCGTTTGTTAAAATGCCGTTCAATGTTAGTGGGTGTAGCATGAAATTCAAGCATTATTTCAGTGAGGAAAAAAATATTTTCAAAAGTGAAGTCTTGATAAGCATGATAAGAGGAGGAGAATTTTGTTTGTTCTTTTAGTTAAAATTCTTACTTGGAATGTATTCATTATCATATCGACCATGGTTACCTTATACAAAAGTATGGTTTTGATGAATCTAAATTATCAAAATAACATGTTCACTACAAGCTATTCAGGTCTGTACATTTACCCTCATAAACAAATTTAAAAACAGTGACTCCAACAATACAAATTTAACAAATAACAATATTTATATTTTGGTCTATGGACCTACTAAATACAATAATTGCAGATTGAAATTATTTCATATTTTGTTTCTTGTATCATAATGCATGGTGCATTTTCATTTTACAATTAAAATAATGGTAAGTGGTAAAGTAATGATAAAACGAACATCTCTTCATCCGACCTGGGGATTTGTATAGAAAATATTTCGATGAGACCTTATAATGTAACATTTATCATAACATATCATAGATTATAGTTTTTAGGAATGGTAAATATAGCTTACTATTGTGGTGTATAGACCCAACTGTAATAATAAACATATAAGTATAAACCAATTTGTGGTCTACTCAAACCTTTGGTATTGCCCTCGGTTTTCAGCAAAACATGGCGAAAAGGGAGTGTGTGTGGTGACTGGGATATAGTCGGAAAATAAATCCACGAAGCAATGAATTCATAAAAAAATCTATTTGATTCTTTTGAGAATTTGAGCCAATTGCTTGTGTATTTACAAAAATTTAAATGCCATATTAGGAGTTTTTAGCGTATGAAATTTTCGATTACAGATAGTGGCGTAATATCTAATTTTCGTTAAAATATTAGTCATCGCAAATTAATACAATCATTCATACGAGTTACGGTGCACTTGATCATTGCTGTTCATAAATAACCAGCATATAAGCATTATTTTGTATTGCGACTTCTATAAAGAAATTGTAGTCCGGAACACAACTGTCTGTTTTATTTATTAAATTTCACTCTGGCCTGCATGGATTTAGTTTAACATGGCCTGATTGAGCAACAAATTCGAGCATTGCCAAATTAAAAAAAATCCAGTTACCATCGTTTACCAGCACCCGAGTCAGTGTGGGTTGAGAACAGCAAAATGGGTAAGTTGCTGAAAGACACACGTGCCGCGCTTTTGAAATTTAACTTGATCAAACTTTCGCAGACATTCACGTAATTTAAAGTATACCTCTCTTTTTAACACCCTTTTCGTTTTAGATAATCACTAAGAAACAATATGGAACAAACCCTTATTTACCGGTACAATGGCGTTATCATAAAAGTAGAAGAAGCAGTATAATTAACCCTGAAATTACTCATAAAGTTCTAGTTTAATATATTTCAATTTTCGAGTAATTACTGCAAAATAATAACAACGAATTGTTTATAGTTTTGAATAAACGTTATTTAGTATATATATATTTCGATGAGACCTTAAATGTAACATTTATCGTGAAATATCATAGATTATAGTTTTAGGAATGGTAAATATTATAGTAAGTATGTGGTGATAGACAGAACTGTATTAATAAACATATAACTATAAACCAATTTGTGGTCTACTCAAACCTTTGTATTGCCCTCGGTTTTCAGCGAAACATGGCGAAATGGGAGTGTGTGTGGTGACTGGGGTAGTCGGAAAATACATCCACGAAGCATTGCATTTATTAAAAAATCGATTTGATTTATTTATTCTTTTGAGAATTTTAGCCAATTGCTTGTGTATTTAAACACAAATTTAAATGCCATATTAGGAGTATTCGGCGTATGAAATTTTAAATTACAGATGGTGGCGTAATATCTAATTTTCGTAAAAATATCAGTCATCGCAAATACAATCATTCAAACGAGTAACGGTGCACATGATCAGTTTTAGTTCATGAATAACCATTACAAGCATTTGTATCATGACTTTTTATCAAGAAATCGTATTCCGGGACGCAACTGCCTGTTTGATTTATTAATTATTCACACTGGCCTGGAATTAGGTCTTATAACATGCCCTGATTGATCGAATACAATTCGAGCATTTCAAGGAATAAATTACCGCCAGGTACCGTCGTTTACCAGCACCTGTGACGTGCGGGATTGAGAGCAGCAAATTTGCTTTTGAAATTTATACACCATGCATGCTATACCTTGATCAAACTTTCGTAGAAATGTAGGTTTATATCTCTTTTTTAACCCGCCCTTTTCACTTTTTTACCAAAATTTACCGGTACAATTGCGTTATTATAAGGAAAAAAGGAGAAGCAGCAATTCACCCTATAAAAATTACTCATCAAGTTTTAGTTTATATTTCAATTTTCGAGTAAATAATAAATATTATTATAACGAATTGTTTAGTTTCGAATTAATGTCAAGTACCTCGAGAAAGAAAAAAAAAGTTGCTGGTAAGGTTTTGTTTTATTTCCTCTTCAATACGAGTGTAAAATGTGATATTTGATAGGAATTAGCCGTTTGTATTTCCTTCACATGAACTTGGAACTTGACTTAACCCTTTGAATTGCAGCGATTTCCCGGAAGTATATGGGTACATGGACTACCCACAATGCCTTGCGGTAAGCTACAGGTATGTATCTTGCTGACGTTTATCATGTTTATAGACGCTCTTTTTAATTTCCGACTCGATTCGTTCTCTGACTCCTTAAATATGCATATATAATTATCATTTTTTTAGAGCTTTTCATATAACAATGATGAGAAAGCATACAATATTACACTTATGTTTTTCTTAATTTAGTCACTTTTTTAAAGCAAGTATTAAGCAAAATTTGAGAGAAAGATCGGTTTAAATATCGTAATTAAATTGACCAACGCCCATTTTGCTAGAATGGTACGGTATCATAATATTCAACTAAATGAACGTTGCAATCCATATGCGAACCGTTGCATTTGATCAGATATTCGCAAATCAAATATTATTACGATCTTAAATAACTTAACTTAAATCTATATGATTTAAAAGAATGAAGTTTAACATGAATGTATATAATTAAAGTACAGATAGTTTGCTTCGTTCAGACTGTATTCCTCATAGTTTAAATGAAATGCATTCCGTTCGTAAAAATGCCGTTGAATGATAGTGGATGATGGGTGCAGCATGAAATTCAAGCATTATTTCAGTGACAAATATTTTCAAAAGTGAAGTCTTGATTAGAGGACATAATGATTCTTAAGAGAACATTTTGTGTTCGTTTAGTTAAAATTCTTTCTTGTAATGTATTCATTATCATATCGACCATGGTTACATTATGCACAAGTATGGTTTTAATGATGAATCTAAATTATAAAAATAACACGTTTACTACAAGCTTACAGGCCTATACATTTACCCTATAGTGTAAACAAAAAACAGTGACACCAACAACAGAAATGTAATAAATAGCCATATTTTATATTTGGTCTAGGGACCTACTAAATACAATTGCAGATTTAAATTATTTAATATTTAGTTTCTTGTATTATAATGCATGGTGCATTTTCATTTTGGTAAGTGGTAAAATAATTATAAAACGAACTTCTCTTCATTCGACCTCAGTATGCAGGAAAACACTAACATTTTCATTTTATATAATTAATTTCATTTATAAATTATGTTCACAATAACTTCCCTTGATTGTTTTATTCACATTTTATTTAAATGTTATATACTAGCAGCTAAATGTGCATCCTAACCATGTAAATATGATGCTAAAAATGCATTTTGTCGTTTTTTAGGATGTTATTTGAACTGTTCTTTAATAAGGTTATGTAAATAAAAATGTATTTGTATATCAATTTCTTCTGCTTTAAATAGAACAAAATATTATCACGTAAAATTGTCATGTATTTAGAGTTTGTCAAATTTAATTTAACAGTGATGTGGAACGAAATGTACATTAATAGCAAGGTGCTAAACATAATCTTTACCCATGTATTATAATGTGATAAACAAACTTTTAGAGAATTCCTTTTTTATTATAAAGTTCTAAATTATATGATTACAAGATTACAGGGGGCCGTATTATTTGTTGTACATTTCCGACTCTCTTGTTCTTAAATGTGTATGTCAAAGTTTATTTGAGTATCTTTGTCCATTTCAATATATTTAATGATCATATGTAAAGCCGTTAATATTCTTCTTAATATATCACATTATAAAGATTATCTTAATAACAGTATATATAATTTCGATTAAAATTATAACTATATAATTATCTCAGATCAGGCTACTCCTACACAAGAACACCACAATATAAAACAATATCTGAAGCATTATGATACTATTCCTTAGATTTTCAAAAATATAGAATATATAATTTTAGAGTCGCTAGTTTACATAAAACGTTTTTATATTTTAACATATAAATATCAATTACTCTCCTATATACAGCCAAATGTATATTATTTAGCACCTTCATTTTATAAAAATGCACATTTGTCAATTTCACATTACAAAGTGTCAATGGATCCTACACATGTTATATAGTACAGATTATTTGGGGGATTTGTATATATATCTGGTAGATTCTAGTTTTAGGAAGGGTAAATATAGCTCACAATTGTGGTGATATAGCACAACTGTATAAATAAACATATAACTATAAACTAATTGTTAAAATGTGCCTAATATCAAAATGAAAATTGCACAATTTCAAATTTACACGCGCTGGTATATCTAATGACTCATGAGGGACCCTGGAAATTTTGACTCAAGTCACCCTCCTCACGCCAGTTTTCAACGGGCTACTCACGGCAGCTCGTATAATGAATAAGCGGGCGCTGGTGTAGGGGGTATAGTAGCAATGTGAAAATAAAATCGAATTCAATGCGGAATCAACATTTTCAATCATAAACCGTGTTATATTAAACCAATATCTTGTATGTGAGACATTAATATGGACTCAAACAAAAAGAAGTACATAGAAAATGTTCAAAAATGCTGACCAATTGATATCGAATTATACCAAATTTACAATTTCGATTTTAGGTCAAATGCGAAATACTTCGATGAAAAACATGTTGGAAATGAGATATCTGCGAAATTGTCCAGTTATTAAATGAAAGGTGAGATCATCGCCTACTGATATAATTGAGATTCATTGCACAATATCATTCATTATGCTGTTATTTGAGACATTAGAGAATTCACCGAAAGTTCGTTTACTTTTTATGAGCTTTCATAATTATTACATTTTGAACGTATGATCTACATGTATGTAATTAATAGATCACGAACTTGCTTTATTTACACACAAATTTGCAACTAATGCTCATGAAAATAGAAAAACAAAACGATACCGAAACCTTACTTGGAGGAAAAGATAAATCGCGCTAAACAGTTACAATTATATAATTCTACACTTTTGACATAATGTGATGACTAGTTTATATTATACACTTCATGATTATATTGCCGTTTATGATTTTGTTCAATAATGTGGGGGTCCAAATTTGCCCCGTTCGACCAACATTTTCTTATTATATATACTTAACTAGTACAGTACACGCATAACTTATAAAATTGCTATTTTCTTAGTCTTACAATATACATGTACTAAGTTACTAATACTCCAAAACCCTTAGGCTAATTGTAACTCCCCCCCCCGCAAAAATGAAATGAGTACTCGTCACTAACTCAATATTGAGCCTATAACCACAACTTAAATCATATTTAACGCAATAAGTAAAGCACCCAAACGAATCTTAACTAAAAACACCAAACTTATCGTAACTTGACCACCGAAACCAACCATATTAAACTAAAACTCTAAAACATTTATATAACCATAACATACATGTATATAAATTATAAACATAGGTATCGGTATAGGCATATCCCGACTTTTTCTTTTACCACTAGCGACAAGACCACTACAGAAAATCAGCTGATAACAGATGTACGCCCACCAACATCACAACTGTGTACATTTTTATTTTTATGAATGAGCGTGTGTGTAGCCGTCTTCAAGACATGTTGTCTGGTCGCTCAAAAATACTTACAAATTACACATAAAGGACAGCATTTATGAAAATAAATAGGATATAGGTTTCGACTTACCTGTTTGAGGGAATATAAGTCTTTCCTTCCAGTTAGAAGTAAACAAATGTCACCAAATCAGTATAAATTGTAAAGTTTTTCCACACAATGTTTGACTGGATGAGTGAGGGGAGTCCCGTAGTAAGAAACTTTGGAGGAGTTTTTCTACCAACCGTCCCCGTCTGTCGTTCACAGGTACAAACCACAGCACTGAGTCACGAGCTCATACCGCTTATATATCACCGCTACCAGTCGTGTCCTTGAGCGCGGTGGGTAAAACTGTCAATCAAACAGTTTTCCCGCTGGTAAAACCCATCGCTAAATATAACTGGCCACTCAGCGCACAGCGCCCAGCGGTAGCTCATGAATATTTTAATCTCTCGACGCTGATTGGCTGCACGCCGGAAGTAGGTGCCCAAATATGGACAGGGAAGCGTTCCGCTCGCACGCCTCGCCCGGAAGCCCTAATGAATAGGATATGTCACATGACCGAAACGTCATAATAGCTCGCAGCGGAGATAATACGCTCGGCATATTTCTATTGGCTCACGGTTTTATCATGCAAATTAGGTCCGTTCCGAATAAGGAGCGTCGAAATTTATGAATGGAGTCAGGCGGCCTTCGTTTGTACTATACAGCTGTGAGTTGCATTGTGTGTACACAGAACTGGGTTTGTATACGTGCTGCCGTGTGAAGTGGAGTGGGAACAGAGACTTATCAATAGTTGGCTCAAAGTCTGTGTTTGGTGAAGCCATTGAAGATTGTTCGGGCGATAAATCTTCTTTTATTTGCGATGAAACGTCACAATAGACGATCTGGAGGGGTGGTCTCAATTCAAAAAGTCTTTTATACAGACATCTCTTTTCAGAACATTCAATGATATATATATTTATAAGCTAGAGTTCGGAATACCTGTAAATGGCATATTGCAGTTCAATTGAATTATATACTTGATGTTAGATGAAATAAAATCATCAATTCAAACGAAACCTAACTCTTTTTAGAAGATTGACAGTCACTGACAGGATATATTTATCTACCCTTTCATTCAATCAATAATTTAATGTCAGAAATATGCGAGTTACATTTCCCAGTGAAGGTTATTGGGGGTTATCAACAGGACAACCGCAAGGTATATATTTCAAGGGAAATTGCATTATTTTTAAATGTTAAAACAAATTTTGGGGGAACATAAAATAAAGTTATATCCGATTAACTGTTGTTTTAGCTTTATGTTGGATATGTGTTGGGGCCACGGGGGTAGACATGACATTGATACCCATTCAAGTGGGGGATGATCTATTCATTCATCCCCCCAGTTGAATAGGTATTACGTAACTCGCTACGCCCGTGGTTGGGGCATGACATGTATCATGTATTATTACTGAGTGTAGCCTTAAAATCTGCTATAGATTAAGAATTAACTAGTAAACATATTTCACGAAGTAAAGATTTACTCCTTCTTACTAATTTACTAATCACTTGGGGTGGGATTCTGAAGAAAACAAAATCGTAAGTCAGAAGTTGTTCCTATGTTATGATTTTGTCCTAAGTGGTATTCAAATATTCTTCCTAAGTCACTTCCTAACTTCTTTACAGAGCAAAAAATAAGTAACACTTGATTGGATCATGCCCAAGTTTTATTTAGACCAATCAGCAATGATTGTGTGTACACTAACAATGGCATTAATTTTTTTAATGAATATACATGTACCACTGACTTCATGACCCCTCCCCCGAACGTATACATCATGGTCACATTGCACACACAAACAATTAGCATGATCAAATTAGTGTAAGTTGGCCGTAGACCAATCAGCAGTCGACAATTACGCACACACTTACGCTTGATTAATGTGCAAGTAAGTCGTGCTTTGGCACCCTGCGTGGGCGTGGCCCATCAAGCCGTCAAGTATTTCCAGGGTAGAGTTGTGGTTTTTGGAATTCATTTTTGCTGGTAACATGCATTCGCGGAAAACTTAATTCTACCCTAGGGGAAAATGGATATACCCTAAAGTACAGTAATCACATCTGTGTGTGTGTGTGTGGGTGTGTGTGTGTGTGTGTGTGTGTGCGTGTGCGTGTGCGTGTGCGTGTGCGTGTGCGTGTGTGTGTGTGTGTGTGTGTGTGTGTGTGTGTGTGTGTGTGTGTGTGTGTGTGTGTGTGTGTGTGTGTGTGTGTGTGTGTGTGTGTGTGTGTGTGTGTGTGTGTGTGTGTGTGTGTGTGTGTGTGTGTGTGTGTGTGAGTGTGTGTGTGTGTGTGTGTGTTTGTATTTTGAAAAAAACAGCGTTCTAACATTTTAAAAAGTCGGATTTTATTTTACGAGTTCACAACAGAATGGCCAATATCGATCGAATATTATCAATTATGATATATAAATGAACAGAATACAATAAAATGACACGCATGGACTCGGTTATGATCGATGTCAGTCAAGCTGAAAAGGTTCCCATTGTTAAAGTTCTTATATTGCATATAGACAATGTGATCTAAATAGTCTCGTTCAAAAACCTGGGGTAGTTTTTCGTGAGACCTTTAACCCGGAAATTGGGCCCCTTACAGAGTATACAGTACATGAAACCTTTTTCAATGATCATTTAAAGGGACTGGGTAACATTGGCCAAATCCTCAAAATCCATTTTGAATTCTAGCGGTTCCCTCATATAACATTGTTCTATTCGTATTAAAGGTGCACCTGTAAATTGTCAGATATTGCCCAAAATTAAATTTGAGACTTTAATCCTGTAACAAAATCATTATAAGATATGTCCGAATGATGTGTGAAAGTTTCATTGAAAAGGAACGCTGCTTTCCTGGTTAAAAAAGCGAAAATATGCGTCAGCTTTTTACAACGAATTACTGTATGACGTTTATGAGGTTTATGACCGTTCATTAACGCTCTTGAGCTGAATGATAGATATCGTCATACTAAAGGGGCGTTTGAAAAAATATAACCCTATTTCATTCTTCTCTTACCATAAGCTAAACAACACGGTAGAAGAGAAACGAGGAAGCTCCAAGTAATTTTCGTGGAGTTAGACACTTTACAGGCATCCCTTTAACAAACGCATGGGACATGTTTCGGTTTTTCGAATTTCCCTTTCGTTATAAAGATATTAACAATTGAAGTGTTCAGATTTTTAACTATCCACTGGATAGTCGTAATCGTGTACAAATTCAGTGCAATGAGTGACTCAGTGAATATCACTTTGCATTCACTTTGCTCAGTATAATTATACTCGGTCATATAATAACGTTACAATACCCATTGTACATATCAGATAACAACAATATACATTGTATCAACCATCAGTCTTGTTGCACATGTCAACACAGTAACTAGATCCCTTTAAAGGGACTTAGTAACATTGTCCAAATCCTCAAAATAAAATTGTAATTCTAGCGGTTCCTTTATACCTTGTTGTATTCGTATTAACAATAAAATCATGGGACAGCTTTCGGTTTTTCAAATTTCCCTTTCATTACAAAGATATGTATGATTGAAGTATTTAGATAAGAAAATCTCCGGGCGAGATTTTCATCCCTGTACAAAGTGAATGCAGTGAGTTGGTGAATATCACCCAATATCACTTTGCATTTTCGCTCATTACTTGGCCATACATTGTCCATTTGACCTGAAATTTTCACACAATACCCTGAGGACATATGAGGTAACAACAGTATACATTGCATCAACCATTCATCAGTTTTTGCACATCTCAACAAAGTTACTAGATCCCTTTAAGCATACCAGTATTTTGTGTATACACCAACAAAATACAGAGTAGTACTTGAACAATTAGTTCAAGTAAGTGTTTATTCTTACTATAATGTTTTCAACCCTTTCCCGACAGTGTCCGTCCTCGGGTCTTTTTCAGGTAGTTTTCGATTTCAATTACAACAAAATGAAACACAAAACATAAGGTGCATCAATTAAAATGGATCGATAATAGAAATGCTAATTAATCATTCATAAGTTTGTGTACTATTGTCATGAAACGACAAAGAAAAGGGTATGTATTTTATGGACTCGGTTATAATCGAGGTCTTTGGTGCGTTATTTTCGATCTAACAAAATGGCACACGAAACGAAATTAATCAAGCAAAATCAATAAATAAAATCCATTGTGCAATACTATTTCACCCATTGATTTATGTAACGTTGACGGGCAACAAAAAGTTGTAATTAACGCTTTGCAATAGAGGACACATAACCCCACGATGCATAAACTATAATGTACACGACTGAAGAACCAACGGATTGCATGATCAATTATATTCAATTATATTTTGGTGACATAATGCTTTCGAGATCATGATTTTTTTTTACGAGTTGAGGATAATACCGCGACACCCTCGTCAACACGCATCCCTAAAACCGAAGATCGAGGTTATACTATACATCTGCATTGGGATATCTTTTCATGACTTTGTTTTCACACATGGTTATAATTACGTCTCCGTCTAAATCGTCCCCTCCTCCACTCCATATCCTCCCCTTCCTCTTCATTTCCTGCTCCTCTTCTCTAGCTCCACCTTCCCTACTTTCTCCCCTCCGCTCTTCACTTCCTACTCCCTTTCTATTACTCCCTCCCTCTCTTCTTCCTCCTACTCCTTCTCCTTATCTTCCTCCTGCTCCTCCTCCTCTCCTTCCTCCTTCTCCTCCTCCTCCTCCTCATCATTCCCTCTCCTCCCCTTCCTCCCTCCCCCTCCCCCTCCCCCTCCTCCTCCTGCTCCTCCTCCTCCTCATCATCACCCCCTCTCTTCCTCCTCCTCCTCCTCCTCCTCCTCCTCCTCCTCCTCCTCCTCCTCCTCCTCCTCCTCCTCCTCCTCCTCCTCCTCCTCCTCCTCCTCCTCCTCCTCCTCCTCATTATCTTCTTCTTCCTCTCATTCCCTTCCCGCTCATGCACCCAGAAGGAATAATCAGATCCCCGGATGTATACCATGTATACAAGTCCTATACATGCAGTGTGGACCAAGTTTTTAATGATAATACTGTATCTGTACTTTGATCAAAGTTTGATTGTGCAAATATGAATAGACATAATCACAATGAATAGATGAAGTGATAATAGGTTATGCATGCGTGTCCTATAATAATGTACTAACCACCGTCCGGGGGTAAAGTCCTAGGCGATCTTTAACCCGGAAGCTTCAAGCCAGCTTAAAGGGATAGAACAGTCTTTGTCAAACTGAATTTTAGTAACCAAAACCTGCACCATAACATTACAAACTAATAGTTATAACTCTCCACCATGCTCGAAAAGTATTAAAAACAAAATTACAAACGACTAAGTAAAAAGTATGTTATCATTCAAAAAGAGCCGTTAAAGCACAAGAGGTCGCTCTCTAAAAACGCATTGGTTTTTACCATGTTTTATACAAATGTTTGCATGTAAGATCATCAACAACTATTTAACAACCTCTTTTGTAAGGACCTGTGTACATTTATTCCGATCGGATATATTGATAGATATTTCAGTTGTTTCTGAACCGATTGTGATCAAATAAAGATTATTCTGTCATTAAAATTGTATGCTCTTTCAAATTTGACACTCAGTTTTTCATTACCTCACAAAAAACATTTTTTGAAGCGCCCTCTATACCAAAACTCACTTATCCCTTTAAAATCACGTTTATGTTTTCGGAAATATTATCAAGGTAAAGTCATCACTACCGTATTAGTATTGATGATATTATTTATTTATATATTTGTTTAATTATTTAGTTTGTTAATATACGTGTTTTATTTATTTGTTTATTCATCTTTATAAATAATATTAAAACAATATATCTAATCATTAATCAATTAATTAATTCATCCATTCATTTATTGACTTAATGAAATGTATTTATTTTATTGTAGTTATGCACTCAGTTTCGTGTAAAAACCGATAATGATTTAGGTGTATGAACCATTAAGAATCATAACCCAACCAAAACCCCTCACGATGGTCATAGTCTAAACCCTATAATCCTACATCTACCTATACGACGTAACCCTAATCAACAATTTTATATACACACATACATTTAACTTATTTAAATTATTTGACAAATTTATTTATACAATACCGATAAACCTTCTGAGCAACACTTATCGCCAAGGCAGATGATAATAACAATAATAATAACAATAATAATACAAGTAATACTACTACTACTGTTATGTATCGGGAGAACATAAAAACGCAGGACTTGTTCTTTCGGAGTCTGAATGGCAAGTGCCTTTATTCTTCATAATCTCACGCTAACTACATAAACATATCATACACTTTACAGAGAGAGGGTGAATTATTAGGGTCCGATACTGGGTGAAGATGACCATGAGGGTGTTGAGGGTTGATATACAGGTACGGTAATAATTTGTGCTATCAAAAAACAGTTATTGATATTAGTATGATTATAATAATTATTATCATTTGTATTATTATTATTATGATTATGATTGTGATTATTATTATTACCATTTTATTATTAGCATTATTATTATTATTATTAATAATATTATTATTATTATTATTATTATTATTATTATTATTATTATTAGTAGTAGTAGTAGTAGTAGTAGTAGTAGTAGTAGTAGTAGTAGTAGTAGTAGTAGTAGTAGTAGTAGTAGTATTGTTATTATTATTAGTAGTAGTATTATTATTATTAAACATTTGATAGGGACATCCAACAAATTAATGTGTCATTATATCTCACTCTCTCTCGCGCGTAAAACAGTTCAATAACCGATGAAACTACCCTGGTAAAAAATAATAAAGTTTAAGTTAATCACTTAATAATTATGTGGATTTTGTTTCTATGTTTTTATTTTAGTTTAACCTCTTGACCCCACCTTTAATTTTCGTTTGCACTTTTAACGTTTTGAATGCACTGCATTTTGAATAGGGTGTTGATGGTCCATAGTCCATCATATCATAATACAAAATGATAATACCAGCAGAGTTTAAAGAAGTCAACCGCATAAAGGTGAATTGTCACAGCATTATGACTTTGAAAAGGGATCGCTCACCGTGAATTGGGTACATACACTATTGTTCAAATATTGTAAAAAAATAAATCTTTCAGAGATAGCGAGTAAAAGAGAGAGAGAAAACAAAAGATAGAGAAAGAATGAGAAAATAAAAATGTGATTTAAAGAAGGGAGGAATTAGTGAGAGAGAGAGACCGTAAGAATTTATGTCAGTTATCAAATTCACACGCCATTTCACACGTTGACTCTATTGAGAACAAACTAGTCTTGATTGCGACCGCATATACTTTTTTTTTTAAATCGCAAAACAGTATGTGAACATTGCTGCAAATGGGTATCAAAATCAACATAGATCATCTATGGTTTGTCAAATAAAGTAACTTTGCGTGGCTAATTTCTTTAAGAAGTACGTAACATAGGACAAATTGCATAACATTTTCGGAAAAATTAGGCTTAACGATAAGTAACGAGTCTGATTTCATAGACTAAAGTACTTCCGTCTGCCGCTCGAGACGACACTCCCTCTAAAAACTGAATTCGCTTTTCACCGTACATGTACTTTTGTGTAAATAATACATCAAAGAAACCATGCTGATAACTTATATGCGATGTATTGTTGATACAGCCAGTATATCGTACATTATAGTTATACATTCGTTTGTAAATACGTGCATGATTTTGTTCGAGAAAATTTGACCGATTTTATCACGACCTTGCCAAAGTGCGAACTCCAACATTTATTTATGTTCTCATCATTTAATTGCGAAAATTATCCAGCATTCCTAAACTTCAACAAAACTCGGTGCTATTCTTATTAACAATAACACAGATTTCTGTTGGAGTGTATGAATGCTGGTGTTGAGTCTAACTTTTAACACGATATTACTTATATTGATTTCGAGCTTATTAAAAGGTAAATACAAACAATATATCATGTTATATTGTAAACATATATTGTTCATCACCAGTTCACTATGCTTAGGAAACAGTGCCTATTGCAAGCATTTTCAAAAGGACTAAAAAGGGTACATGGACATCTGAATGTATGAAAACGGCGGAGGCAGGAAGAAACGTAAAATGTAGAAAATACAAATTGAAAGAGAAGGACAAAAAACAGAAAGGAAAGGGGGCGGGGTCATCCAGAAACGAAAGGAAAGGGGAGGGGCATCCAGAAACGAAAAGAAAAAAGAGGGAGGAGACAATATTACAGCAGATCTAAAAACAAACCAAAATTTGACAGGAAAAATATCATGTCAGAGATAACTTCAGTTTTACAACACAGATATGGAAACATAATTATATGATATCAGATTATACTACTGTATTACCAAAGGTTATAGATCACGGCGAGATCATTAATAATAATAAGATATATATTTAATTTGAACACCCCCAGGCTTAACATCAATAACGTATTGATTTTAATTTGAGCGCCTCAGGAGAGAACGCACTGGATCGCTGCAGAATGAGAATTGAACTATTGTATAGACCAACCCGTAACAATATATTCGGGGTTTTCCCTCAAATTCAATGCCACGAAAATAGGCCACGCCCACAACTTCCGCCTCGGAGCGATTTAGGCCACACCTCCAAAACTATAAACGTCACGCACCATTTCCTTCGAACCCGGGCCGCGCGCACTCATGTGGTCATAATAATGACAATGATTTCTATATCAATTATTATAACCCAGAAATTTTAATACTTTGTCGAGGGGAGTTGTCGAGGGGAGTATTTAGAATGATTTTTAAATTCAGATTTGGGTGACCTTGGTTAAGACCGCTATTATTATTTGAAGTGTCCCGGGATAATCCTATGCATCGTTCTTTATCTGTAATTATTTATAATATCTGAAAAAATAAGCGATGGAAATAAAGTATAAAAATCAATGGAGCATAAGTGATATTGAATAGTTGCAAATGCATTCAGCAGCATGGCAGTATATCCACACACAAAAAAGTGTTGGATTGGAGTAACGGGCAACCAAAAATTAGGGTAGGTAGGTAGGTTGTTTTTTTTGTTGCAGGATTCGCACAAATAAACAAAAACACACATATAACACACACATAACACATATCGCAATTGGAAACAAATATGTATATATCAATTTGTTTGTTTGTTTGTTTGTTTTTTGTTTTTAAATCCAACAAAATAATAATAATCTGAACAAACTTTAGGGTCGGCGGTATTTTTAGGGTCGGGCGAGTTACGCCAATCCAACAATTTATTTGTCATGGCCTTCTAATGCGAAGGCAATAGGCTCAGGCGTAAAAACGTTCATCTAACTCCTAACTTGATAAATAAACACATTATTACAAAATCACAGCTAACAATATAGAGTAAGCTTTACTTTGCAAACATTACATCACATATTTGGTTGTAAGTTATCACAAGATAAGACGCGTTGTAGATTATGTTTAAAGGTCAAAATAAACACGTCAAAGTATATGAAGAACGAAATAATGTTGTTATAATTATACTCACGGTGGGAATGGTTGCAGAAAACACTGGTATGGGTCGTTTTTAATTTCACTACGACCCCAGCTATCGACGACCCCCATCAATCCGACGTAATTCTCCGCGGAAATGAAATTCCCCTGTATCGTCGCCATCAACTCTCCGTGGTCATTATCGTCATCGATCTCCGTTTTGTAATGGTCATCACTGATGGTGCCGTTCCCCACTTCCATGTGACCGGTATCGACGACCTCCATAAACCCGGCGACGTTTTCCGCGGATGGGAAATCGCGCTTTACCATGAACACCTCGTCGTTGTCATAATCGCCATCGTCAAGCATTTCGTGATGACCAGTATCAACGACCTCCGTGAATCTATCGAAACTCTCCGAGAAAGGGACTTCTTGTTTCACCCCTACCGCCTTTACGTGGTCATTCTTGCCATCATCTACCGATTCGTATTCGTGATGGTGTTCCTTCCCGTCTTCGAACAGACCCAACGCCCAACGGTAAGCCCCAACATCATCTTCCTTATCGTCACAATAGTCTCCATCATCAACAACGTTGTCGAATTCGTTTTCGTTTGCCGTACCGTTTTCAGGCCTCAATCCGATAACCATTTCGTCAAATTTTGTTTTCTTTCTTTCAAAATGCATACTCTTTCAAAATGTTCTTACATATAATTCATGTTACCTCCTAAGAGATGGAAAGACCAAGTCCGGCACGATGTAGGATTACCCTTACAAGACGCAGAGCACCAAGCCCAGGGCAGATCTGAGTGGAACTTGCGATATCTCAAAAAAAGAGCAAAGATGAACAACGTTCTAAGCACCCAAGTCAATTTATACAGTACATCAAGTCACTTCAAGCTGGTTTAAAGTTATCGAGTTAGGGTAGCTAAACTTGTTTTATTATAAATGTTTGAAGCAGTAACAAATCAATGATACTAGTTTTATGGGAAACATTCGGAATTCCCCCTCTATCATGTCTATATTCGACGTAATAGATCAACACGTGCATGCATGTATAATATCTATATCATTATTATGTTATAACCTTTTGTCAGCTTTTTTAATTGACTGGCGCTTCATATCACCACATGCACGCGATTGCTTAAAATTCATACTTACGGTGAGTATTTATATTATCAAAGTATATAACTTGACAATATGATGTCATATCAAAGGATACTAACTTTGTCCGATTTGTATACTTCTAAAATGGTATATATACTTTGTATAAACTTTCGATTTGCTTAATTTTGTTAAACAGTTTCATGTGATGTCATATTTGACATGACGTCTTGGGCCTCGACGGTAACCTACAAATACAGCATGTCATGTGACATTCCGGGGAGGAGTTAAAACATGATTGTATAAAAACAATTACTTTCCATTTAGTGTATATGATGTCATAATGATAGCCTATAAGGCCCGGTCACATATCACCGGATAGCGTAAGCGGATGCTCGACGAATATAACATTTGCGAAATCAAATTATCCGGTGGTGAAAGTCGTCTCCATTGCTTCATCATAAAACATTCCACCGGATAGAACAATGTACATCGCCTGACAAGGAAATGACAAGAAACGCATACAAACGGAAACGAACGGATTGAAAATTGTATACTCTCCGTCGGGCATCCGTTTACGCTATTCGGTGATATGTGACAGGGCGTTTATACATGATTAGTTGAGTTGGCTTATACACCATGTGACTGAAGTTTTAAAATGAGTGGGCGAATTGAATAAAAGACAACAACGACAACAACAAAGGCAAATAAAGAAAACAGCAAAATTGCATATGGCTTGAAGTTGTATATTTGATCGAAAGATCAAAAGTTTTAAAATGAGTGGGCGAATTGAAGAAAAGACAACAACAAAGGCATTTAAAGAAAACAGCAAAATTGCATAAATATGGCTTGTAGTTGTATATTTGATCGAAATCAAGCCTTATTAAATAATTTGTAGTAGAATTGACACGGAGAAGTTAAATAATAGCGAAATAACACGAACAATTAACTAAATTGTAGTAGAATTGGCACGGAGAAGTAAAATAATAGCGAAATAACACGAACAATTAACAAGACCCACATGACTGTACAAATTATGATGTCTGTAACTTTCCATCAAATGTGAATGAGCTAACGAGCAAGAAACACATATTTGTTCACCAGGGCCCCGTTGCAGAAAGAGATACAATCGATTCATTCGATTGTAATTTACAATTAATTGTAAATCCGATCATGATTGTGTTCTGGATACGCAAATCTGATTGGTTGGAACGCACACACATTTTCTGATTTACAATTTATTGTAACTTACAATCGATTTGTATCTCTTTCTGCAACGGGGCCAATAGGCCTATAGGTATTAAACTGATAAAGCAACAGAATGCGTTAACTCCACTTGTCTATAACCCAGAATGGAGTCATTTTTAAATATAAGGCACTTAATTTTATTTTTTACCGACAACTTGCTTTAAGATAGTTTCGTCAATTTTCTTCGCATAAATTGGTTTTGCATTCCTTGGTTGTAGTTGTTGTTTTTTAAATTAAAAACAAAAACTTTTGTCAACTGAAACAAAAAAATGCATATTTACTTGACAATCAAACGGTACGTTTAACTTATATTGTTTAGCCGTGAAACAAAGTTTGGAACGTGATTCTGGGCTACAGATGCATGATGATTACTCAAACGCAGCCAAACATCAACCTAAAGCACATTTCAAAACGTTGTAGCTATAGGCTAGATAATCATATAAATGAATCCAAAGATGAAACATGTTTTAAAATACTTAGGTTTGATGATCCTATTTAAACACAGTACAAGATTAATAGCCTTAAAATGTTTCAAATCACTGATTATGGGCTATAATGGTTAAACACACACTCTTCGCGCCTTTCTACTCGACGAAGATAAGGAGGAGTGAATGTTATAACATTGCATCTAATCAAACAAGTAAACCATCCAACCAACCAACACACAATTAAACGAACAAACAAACAAACAAGCCGACCAACCAACCGACCAACCGACTTACCGACCAACCGACCAATCGACCAACTGACTAACCAACCAACCAACCAACCGACCGACCAACCGACCGACCGACCGACCGACGTATACCGACCAACCAACCTACAAATCGAACAAGCAAACAAACAAACAAACAGACAATCAAATACACAAACATTCCAACAAACGAACACAAATTACTGTTTGTCTTTAAAAAACATATAGCTATAGAATATAATTATGACGGTTTTGAAATGAGTGGTTATTTTACTTCCTTTGGAGGAACAGTTCCGCTTTTCTTTCTCTCTTTTGGGGACGGAACGTAAACAATCCATCTATCAGGTGACTTCAAAAGTCATAAAATCTTTTGTTAAATCACCGGAGATCCTGAAACAGAACGAAACATCACACATACATGTATACTCCGCAAAAAAAGAAACTGGACACTTGTATAAGACCAAATATTGCATATTCATTAACGATAAAATATATGATACTGTATATCAAATTAAAGATGAAATGACCCTCTTCAATATTGGCATAAAATTCAGATGAAATCATTCATGCATGACTTGTTGCGGTCAATTAATCACACCAAGGTCTGTTTTCAAAAATAGCAAAAATGGAACATCACTCAACCATATAAATGTTGATAAGCATAGTCTAAAACGCTATATTCATGCCATGGCATAATTTGTCTTTACAAATGTGAACTTATCTATCTTCATCTTAATAAAAAGTATAAATGAAGACAAATTATGAACGTTATCGGTTTTATTTTCATCCAAAAGTAACAAAATTGGGAATTCCATGGCAAAGGTTTATTAGTCGGAACCACAGTTTGTGCCCTTATTTCAGCATGAACAATGATATAAATTCTTCTCAAAATTGCTACCTTAGTCCAAATCTTCAAAACCTGATGTCACCCTTGGTCAAACAGTTGGACAGTCTTAGTGACATGACATTTCTATAGATAACTATGGTTAAAATTGCAGGGGACACATGAAACAGACAAGCTTCATGCCTCTAATACAGACCAGTATGATGATGCTCTCATAACCTGGCCCTGTTTTATTGAAAAATTTGTATTTTCAGAGTTTGTTCATAACAATAAAAATGAATAATGTCATAATTTACTTGCCCCGCACATCTTGTTTTAAATGAAACGCTTACTATCACTTCAGTCGAATGGTGTGGTCCTCCATTGTTTGTGCTATTTTTGAAAACAGACCTTGCTATTGTTAATTGAAAATGGCATTTCATGCATGAACTATTACACCTTTAATTTATACCCTGCATGTAGAGGACTAAATTCCCTTTAATTTGATATATGAAAATGTACACTTTATCGTACATTAATGTGAAATATTTCAACTTATACAAGTGTCCAGTTTCTTTGTTTGCGGAGTATACATAACAAATGTCTAATGTCTAATGATACAGTATTTTAAAATGTGTCAATTCATTATAGATTCTATAAAAAAAATCACAAAATACAGAACAACATTTTGTTAAATCATGCACCGAAGATCCTAAAACTGAACCAAATATCACAAAAATGCATACAAAATGTGTAATCATATTACAAATATTACGAAGATTGTGGGAGACCTATATGGCTACAAACTATGGCTGCAACAGTTAGTTTCGTACACAAGTTCAAAACCTCGAGACTGCATTCGGTCTTGGCCCTTGAAGCAAATCTTGTGCTTACTGGGACTGATCGAGACCTCTCGCACGATGCAACTGTTCTTGTTTCTAACGCTATGCTATAAAGATCGGAACTTACCTGGCATGTCATGCCCGGAAACAGGCAGTCTACTCGGCTTATAAAGTAACGTTGTCCAAATCGACAAATCTTACTTAGAAGTATTGTGGTTCACAACAATATACATTTTTATCAATCATTCATCCCTTTTTGCACATGTCAACAAAGTTACTAGATTCCTACATGACTGCCCCGCCTACTGTAATGCCATGTTCAACCTTGCCCCCCCCCCCCCCCCCCCCCCCCACCCTCGCGTTGATCAACGGACTCTGTACCCACTCCATTACCATCAACGCACTGTGCCCTCTCAGTGGTGTTCTGGTCTAGCGGTCAGAGCTCCGCTCTTCGCACTAATGGGTGACGATAAAGGGCGGTCCCAGACGTAAATAATCATAATTGATTGAACGCGTCTGCAAAAACCAAATAACCAACCATAGTCCAGTCAATACAGGACCTTGACCTCGGCAAAATTGCAACATGGGAATTTTCTTCGGAATTCTGTTCAGGAAACTCCTCTGAACAACATAATAAAAGTCCTAAGAAATCGAAGCTACGGAAAGTGGTTTAATTTGCATTATAAAGATAATTAGCTAATTTGCATATTTCTGAAATATGGTCAGGGGTCATTTTCTATCTAGGAATAGTATAGTACAATATTCATAAAAACGATTATGCTAGGGTAATTTAGGGCAAGGAATCCATTAACGGTGCTCATTTGCATGTGTCGTATAGGCAACGCCCTAAAAGCCAAAATGGCTGCCCATAATTTGCATATTTATGAATATTATTGGTTTTCAGTGGTTATACAGCCTCTTATAATCAATAATTCCAGAATATTATTTTTCATTCATGTTCTAAATATGTAGTGAAGCTATTTCAGATTAGTTGCCTCCTTGGCAACCTCTAGCAATGCATATAATTTGCATAATTGGGTTTTTACCTAATTTGCATATTCCCCCAAATTGAGTAGATTAGGAACCTTGAAAGTAAAAATAACAAGTTATACCACGTTTCCAAGGTTTTGGGGGGCAACAAGTCCATTTTTTATACTTATTTCCATATAGCACCATGGCAACCTTCTTAAATCCAAGATGGCTGCTCCCCAAATTTAACATGTAATGATACACAATGTCCTTCTTTTGGTTATACATGTATTAGAACAATATTATAATTTTTGGACTCTCAATTATTGGAATTAGCAATTGGAATACTTAAATTTCAATGTAGCTGGTTGCTAACAGTAAACAAATTATACTCTAAAAAAAAAATGCCGTTAAAGTGGCAAATAGCATTATCTCCTTTAAAATGCCAAAGACGGCCATCTTGGATTTCTGTAGGTTGCCAAGGTGAAACGTCGAATTAGGTATCATAAATGGATTTCCTGCCCCCCAAAACCTTGAAAAAGTGGTATTTCTCGTCATTTTTACTTTCCGGGTTCCCAATATATTCAATTTGGGGGAATATGCAAATTAGGTAAATAATAAAAATTATGCTAATTATATGCATTGCTATAGGTTGCCAAGGCGGAAACCAAGCTGAAGTATCTTTGATATACATTTAGAACATGATTAAAGAAAAAAAAAACTATAATTATTGCTTATTAGAGGCTGTAGCCACTGAAAACCAATAATATTCATAAATATGCAAATTAGGAAGCAGCCATCTTGGATTTTAGGGTTTTGCCCATATGGCACTCGCAAACGAGCACCAGATATGGATTCCTTGCCCCAAAATACCTTAGAATATTTGTTTTAATTACTAGTGTACTATTCCTAGATAGGAAATGACCCCTGACCTTATTTCACAATTATGCAAATTTGCTAATTATCTTTATAATGCAAATTAAACCACTTTCCCCAGCTTCGATTTCTTAGGACTTTTTGTATGTTGTTCAGGGGAGTTTCCTGAACGAAATTTCGAAGAAAAATCCCATGTTGCAATTTTGCCGAGGTTACCCCCTAATATTTGCTAGATTGACTGGACTACCAACCAACCTCTCACCCCGCGCCCTCCCTGATCTAGATTAACCGTGCTTTCTTCATGCACATAATACGACTCACGGAATAATTAAAGGCGAATAGAATATCCAAAATAATATCTATAATTCCGTGCTATAACAACGTGAATTTGTTACCACTGATAACTGAATTTACATTCTTTATTATTAGTATTATTATTATTAATAATAATAATAATAATGCAATAATTTCGTGCTGGTATATAATATATACGACATATACGACTAAGTGAACATGTTATACCATTGATAACTGAATTGACATTGCTTTGTTTAAACAGTGATTCTGGGTTATCTTCAACCCGCACGTGATGCAATCATTATCTTCTTAGTTCAAACAAGATAAAGATTCAAGGTCATGCGTCCCAGATATTGAGTGTGTTTTAGAGGCGTAACTTTAGGGGGTTAAAGAATTCATCCCCCCCCCCCCTCCCCCTCACCCCCGTTAAAATTCGTGCCTATCCCATCACCTCAATCATACCTATATAGAGAGACAAATAGAAAACCGTACTTTTCTTTTACCAGGGTTTATAACCCTGCCATCGGAATATAATTCCACCTCTCTGACCCTCCCCCCGTCCCACACCCTATGGGCTAACCCCCTTATTTCGTACACATATCTTGCGTCCATACTGTACATTGACACTGAAAAACAGGTTGAAAACGCGGGAAAATGATCAGTCTATGGATGACAGTTGGAGATAATGTGCATGCTCATTAATTCTCAACAAATATTGACCGCTAAGCAATCATCTGAACTTCTGCCAACAATTTTTGTTGACAATTTGGATTGCAAACTTATCAAATTGTGTATTCACACTAAACTAAGCTAAAAATCGTATTTATTCTCCCAATGTTATGTGTCGAACCCAGCATTATAAACACATTCACAATGCCAAGATAATAATTAAGATAATAATGATAATAACAGTATTAATAATAATAATAATAATAATAATAATAATGATAATAATAATAATAATAATACAAATAATAACAATAATAATAATACAAATAATAACAATAATAATAATATCACTAATACAAATAATTATGATGATAACAATAATTTCAAATAATAAGAATAACAATTATTATTATTATCATAATTATGATAATGATGATATCACCAGAATGATAACCCCTTACTGATTTAAGTGAGAACGCGGAGTTACATTCTGATAAGCGTGTGATCACACTGGTGTTCATAAGGCAAATCAAATTACTATTTGCATATATTCTAACATTCCAGAGTCTTTCCGGAAGCCTGCATATCAATTTAATAACATGATAAGTATATCGGTAAGGATTAGACTACATTTAAACAAGAAGAATCAATAAATGTTATCTCTCATTCTAGAACAAACATTATATCCCTATAATTATAAGGTATAACAGTCGACAGTCAAATGTTTGCAATCTCTATTTGATAATCGGTCAAGCAGGCGGGATGCGATACATAGTCTTTGGGGGTGTTTCACAAAGACCCTAAGTTAAACTAAGTTGGACTTAAAAAGTATGGAAAGCCATTAGTTTCTTTGAACAAAAAATGTAAAAGTCATTTTAAAAGGCATACAATATTGTTTCAAATCACTAATTTTTGTTGTTCTAATATCAGGGATATGTCTTGTTCTTGATGCAATATTTATGAACAGTCTAAAATGCTTGCTTTGTTACTATGGACCATATTGTATTTCAAGGCTACAAATGGCTTTCCATAATAGTTAAGTCCAACAATTCTACAAGTGGGGCTCCAACCTGCGAGCAAGTAAGCGTGAGCCGTTTCAGGTGGGGTCCAGGGGGCGGAGCCCCCAGACTCCTTTGGATTTGAGTTATTCACTCCCCAAAAATCAAAACTACTGGCTAACAAGCAAGCAAAAAACAACAAACAAAACAAATTGCAGGGCCTATAAGAGGGGGAGGGAGCCTCGGGCCAGGAGACCCCCCCCCCCCCCTCGATCGCTATGCCACTGCACTTATCATTAGAATAAATATTATTATCAATATATGGTGTCATTATTGATTACAATGACATTTCAAAGTCTGACCGGAAACTCTGATGGAGTATTTACTTAGCTGATAATCTGATTTGCATTGGTAGTATATATTTGAACAGAGAAAAGACATTTATCAGCCATTCTTGAATAGTTATACACATTAGACATATTATTCACATACATATTATCAGTATAATTCAACCTGTGAAACCCTTGATGTAAACACTGCTTAAAATGATCCATTAACTTTGTGAAAACTCAACCAAAATCACTTGGAGCTTTCATACTTCGCTTGTATATCTTGTTGTTTGGCTTTAAATGGTTACAGAATAATGAAATGGGTTTTGATTTTTCAAATGTCTCCCGAATTGTGGAGATTTTTAAGATTGAATTTTAAAGCGTCTGTAGACGCTTTCGACCGTATAGTCAAGAGTATCCGAATTCGGAGACTAACTCCTCCATAGTATCCGAAATCGGATACTTCACGCGAACGATTGGTATACAATCAGATATTGATTTACCTCTTCCTCACTAGGTAAACATTACTCTTTTTCTGAGAAAATCTCACATATCATTCTCAAGAATCTTCCAATGATATTGGTATATATGATTGAAGTCTCAAATATCACTTTTTGGAAAAAATATAAAGTTAATGGATCACTTTAACATAATTTGTATGCATGTATCTTTTATATAATACCATAATTGATTTTGTTTAAAACATTTAATAGGTTTCCCGAAAGTGGTTTTTGAGACTTCAATCATATACCAATATCACTGTAATATTCTTCTGAATAATGTGTGCTAGTTGTATAGAAAATAACACTGTATAAACAATTTAATATTGGTGTCAGATTTTATCACCTATACTGCCCATTGATTTTGACTTTATACAATCGAAAATCGTTTTTCAATACAACCAATATATCCGTAACTAGGGCGACATTTAACAAATCAAAACCCATATCTTCTTCTGCTACCACCAGTTAAACAACAAGGTATGGTATACACAATATGAATTGTGAAAGATCCATTTTATTTTGGTTCAATTTGGCTACAGTTAATGGATCACTTTAATTCCTGTGCACCAGGCCCCATATTCATGAAACCCCACTATATAGCTTAGTTCATTGCTAAGTGTTCTTTAAATGTGCAGTTTAATGAGCAACAAACAGTTTCCCTAGTCCCCCAACTATAGGGCTAGCTGGTAAAGCCTTATGTACCCTTTAAGTTAACCTTATAGTTAGCAACTAAAATATCATGTGTATAATTCTTAGCCACGTCATCCAGTAT
>JBAMJV010011437.1:7500-36868 GCA_037951105.1 Echinarachnius parma | reverse complement strand
TGTACTGTGTGCATGTGCGTGTGTGTGTGTGTGTGTGTGTGTGTGTGTGTGTGTGTGCACTTGTAAGGACCGGCAAACGGGGATACACACGGGTTTACACACCGGCAAACGGGGATATGTCGGAAACTGGGGATATCCCCGGTTTCCGAACAGCCTCTATAGTGCTTTAGGGATCGTCTTAAGGGCTGTACTGTATGTTATTATGATTTTTGAAGGATATCCCTTAATTGCCCATTTTACATCTATGTAACCGATGGTGTGTATGAATGGACTGTTTGTGTACTGTGAGTGTTTTGTGAATGTGTGTGTGTGTATGCCCATTGGGCATATGTCCATGTTTACACACCGGCAAACCGGGGATAAGCCAAAAAAGCCGAAAAAAGCGGGGATATCCCCGTTTGAAGACTCCTACAAGTATGTGTGTGTTTGTGTGTGTGTGTGTGTGTGTGTGTTCAACTGTACATATGAGTATAATGTATTTATACTGTACTAGTACATGTACTATCTTCAGTAGATGGTAACATAGGATGTGATACATGTTGAATCTAAAGCTAGTGTTTGAGAAGTTCTCCACTAAATTTGTATTATATCTTATTATTTTTCTGCTTTCTACCAAATTTAAAAACAAAGTATACATGTTATAATCATCACATAGTATGTGAAATTTATTTGAGTAACTAGGGTCTACTCTTGCAATTTGCATAAAATGTTTATTGGTCATAGTTCAAACCAATCAGTCTGCAATGTTTAATGAATAAGAGAACAATTATATATTTTTGGCTTTAAAATGTGTCTTAGAAATTGTTTGCTTGTTTTAATGTTATTATTTTCTTGTTTGTATAAGTCTACTAAAAGGTGATGCACTGTAGTACACTAGTATACAGGAACCCCACTTTACACAGGCAGATAAGTGCAAATGTATGCATGCAAACCAATCAGTCACAAAAATCTGTGTGTCCAATTAAGTCTAATGATTTCAAATTGCTTCTAATCCCGTATTAATAGACGGTAATCCCGACACACGCTGTATACAAACCACGCAACCACCAATAATGGATAATTGATTGAATTCCCTACGCACGTTAGGCATGCTACATTCACGGAGAAGATTAGGGACTGGTTTATAAACGGGTCAATTCTCGCAATAGGATTTGCCCATTCGCCCCATTTTACTGTGTGTAATACACGTCGGTTTGGGACCCAGCGATTTTTTTGTCAAAAGTCGATCCCTAGATGAATGTATGCGTTTGCCAGCTCGGTCACTTAAAATTGTAAAGGTCAGAAGACACAGACTTGAATGTGGATGGATGGATGGCATTTCATGCTGAAAAATGGGCTGATGATTTATACATCTTGTAATAACAACAAGCAACTTGTTTTCCCCCTGGCCTAGGGCTTATCTCTCCAGAATTTCTGAATACGGAGGGTTTAAAAAGAGGAGAAGCAATCCTTTTGCAGGAAGACCGTGAACTAAAAATCACAACTTTTAAGAGCACACAAGATTGTTAAACCAAGGCTACATTATTCAACATTCTTCCCACGTGTGCTTCATGTTAAATACAATTGAGTAAATTCATATTCACGAAAACCCGAATTAAGTGTCGGACAAATGTCGGACAAATGTATCTCTCACATATATCAGATTACAATTGAAAGATTATAAATGGCTTCTTTTAAAGGGATAGTTGAGTTTTGGTAGAGAGGGCTCTAGACTACTTTTTTTTGTGTGAGGTAATGAAAAACTGAGTGTAAAATTTGAAAGAGCATAATATTTAAATAATAAAATCATCTTTGTTTGATCAAAATCGGTTCAGAGACGGCTAAAATATCCATAAATATAACAATTTGTAATAAAGCTGGGGCCCCAGGTTTATTAGAGAATTTTGAACCAGCTGTTAAAAATTTTAAAAAATGCTTCCTCTTTTCAAAAGTTACAAAATAGGTATTTAAATTGTTGTTGGTTATTCTCTATCTAATCACCATTTCAACAAAACATCAATGTATGCACAATATTTTATTCAAAATGGTTGAAACCGATGAGTGTTTAGAGAGCGCCCTCTTACGTTTTAACGGCTCTTTTTTAATGATAACATGATCTTTACTACGTCATTTGTAATTTTGTGTTCCTTTCTAGTTATAATTATTAGTTTGTAATGATGCAGGTTTTGGTTACTAAAATTCAGTTTCACCAAAACTGTACTCTCCTTTAATACCAGAACTCAACTATCCCTTTAATTCCAGCAAAATATGCTGGAAGCCATGAAATAAAATAGGAGATTCAATTTACTTGTGCAACGATGTCTAACCAATTAAAGTCACACATACATGTATGTGACCCGCTATAGCAAAACCCGGCACTTGTCAGTAATTCATGTCTTGACGAAATGGGCATTTTAAGTTCACACAATGTTTGTTAAAGACCTATGATTGTAAAATTAAACAATCGTATCTTCGCCAATTATTGACCAATTAGTTAGAACAAAGCATAAACTGAAAGCTTGTGATGAGGCCTCTCTAATGGTGTGAAAATCTACCATTTTGATTTTTACCGTCAAGTGCCGGGTTTTGCTATAGCCGGTCACAGATGTATGTTGAGCATTGTGCCTGTACATTTGAAGGGTTTTTGAAATTATAACTAAATTTGTGTAAATTTGAGATAATTGCGTCTGAAGAGCCTGAAGTAGAAATAAACTGATTTATCACCTGACTTAGTAAATACAGTACATGAGCTGCCATGAAATATTTTTGGATTTTACATGGCACTGTTATCATGGCAATTCAGATGATAAAACAGTTGTTAACTTTGCTGTCGGGAAAATCATGGAATGTTCCCCTCGGGAATTTAAAATGCTATTTCGTGAAGAAAATAAGTCCCTCGACTACGTCTCGGGACTTATTTACTCTTCCCTCAATAGCATTTAAAATCCCTCGGGAGTGGAACATTCCATGCTTTTCCCTCCACCACCAGTTAACAACTGTATAATATGATATAGCATGATACCTTCCAAAAATATATATGTACCCAGGCATTAAATTTTATTTTAAAATGGCACCCTTATTTTAAAGGTTTCAACTGGCATCTATTGCGTTTGGCAGCAATACTTTTTTATGCACAGAAATTGAATTGCATGTTCCATGTTCCGTGTGTTACCCACTCGCGACTGGTCCAAGGACGAGAGCTATTTTAAGGCAAAATTGATCATTGTTTTCCTCTACAAATTGGCAACTCCTAAATTGTGTCGACCTATTAATGACATAAAAATAGGTGGAAAATATTTAGTAATTACAATTTAAGACAAATATGAAGTGACTTTGCCGCAAAGTTGCCAATTTGAACGCCAATATCTGTTTTTAAAATATCACAATGTGTTGCCAATTTAAGGATTTTTCTAAATTATAGTGATTTACGCATTAATAAAAATCATAAAAAAATAACTAAAGCAGGTAGAGTAACAAAATAGGGCTCTAAAAATAGAGGAATTTATGCTCTTACTTCCTGTACACTTCACATAACTAGTATTCTTCTTGTTTAAGTGTAGGACTACCAAACCACAAATATGTGGGCCTTAGGCACTGATGGGGTATATGAAGAATGAATGCATGTTTATTGAATAACTAAAATCATTTAGTCCTGGGATTTTTGATTTTCACAGTTTATAAATGGACATTTTAACAATAGTGGTTTGTGCATCCACTAGCAGTACAAATAAAAATGGGCAGCGAATAACTTTTTTGTGAATGTCAAATTGGATAAAAATGAATAAAAGATTTGCATTCAAACAAAAACATAAGATTAGTACTTTGAGATGGAGGTGGATTTGAATAAAATATAAATCCATCAAACACATCCTTTCAAATCACTATCATATATATAGATTAAGGAAATAAATTGAAGAGACAGTAATTAAAACATCAATCAATTATTAAAACAATCACAGTAAAGCACACTTGATGGAGAGAAAGACATGAAAGGAGCATCTCGGTATGGAATTGCTCGATTCCACCTGTTGTGCTCCCAGAGAAGAATTATTAACTTACCAGTAACAAAATACATGGGGGCTCAGGGCAAATTTGCCCCCAAAATGCCAAAAGTGCCCCTGTAAATCATAAAAGTGCCCCCCATAAATTTGCATAGAGTTCAATGCAAAACAAATTTTAGAGTGCTATTTCATGCAGGCGAAACTTGAAAAGTAGCCCCCGTAAAAGATTGTTTTCTTTTTTTCCCTGCAACTTACTGTTGTTTCTTCTTCTGGAGGAGGTGTATTTTCACTGGAAGCAGTTTTTTTACCACGGCCGAGGGCAGACTTTAGAAAGCTCATCGTCACGAGGGTGTCGCAATCGGATAATCAAATCGCCACAAAAAAGATCTCTCTCTCTCTCTCCGATCCTCCCGCTAATAAAAAAAAATTACTCCACTCCACTCTTAGCCCAGAAACATGAGCTTGGTGGCTAGCTAACGCAGGTAATCCGCTATGGGGGACACTGGCTGGCAATCACACTCTCCTACATGCAATGCAATGCAATGCACTGCAACGCATTCACTTTCCTCTATGAATCCCTGCGATCCTCCCACTATCCAACTGAACCAAACCAAACACGGTGTCTTGGTCATCTACACGAACAGGTGCATGGTGCCGGGATGAGCCGCAAATTACATATTCCCAAGGACTGGAAGAGGAGGAGCATCCTTCGCTAGCGTACAAAAAGGCGGTACAAAATGATGGTGCATTTGGAAGATTGACGAAGAAATACGGAATGTGGAAGAAATTGGAGACGTCCGCCCCGGGGTCTACAAACGAATGTATTATTCAGACTGAGCTCCGCATGGCATGGCTGTGGCTGTGGATGGTGCCCAGAATCCGAGAGATGAGGATGAGAGGGGTGGTAGTCGGCGCGGCCCGATCACTACTGCTACGCAAGACTGCATCGGCTGATCCAGCGGAGGGTTAGCGCAAAGTGGCAGCCAGGCTGGGAAGGGACATTATGCATGCGGGGCTCTTTGGGGGATTGGGCTTGCGCTTGCATCGATGATGCAGCACTGCTTTTTGTTTTCTCCCTCTCCCTCTCTATCTCTCTTTGCTTCGTCTTACTACTACTACTACTACGAACTGCTGACGCCACTACACGCTTGCCACTACCATGCCACAATACGGTTAACTCAACGGTGATAAGCCCAGTACAGGCGTGTGTATGTTGTGTGTAACTAGGCACGCAACAAGCAGCCGAGAGAAGCTGCTTGTAATTGCCCTGCTCACATCTAGTGCATACACGATGTGTGTGTGTGCGTGTGTGTGTGTGTGTGTGTGTGTGTGTGAGTGTGGGCGTTTATGTATGTTTGTATAGTGTTCCTGCATGATGTACATGCTGTGATGCGATGTTGAGCATAATGTGCGAGGAGTAAGAGTGAGAGTACACATAAGACAGAGCACGCACATATAATTGCGTATGTGTATGTGTGTGTGTGTGTGCGTGCGTGTGTGTGTGTGTGTGCGTGTGTGTGTATGTGTGTTTGAGCGTGGGTGTACTTGAGATTTTCAGGACATTTAAATAATAAATGCATGCCTTATTAGTTAGCCAGGTGACAACTTTTCAAGAGCGTGCCTATCACACAATTTTATCAATTTACTCACGCCAAAACACATTCGTTATTCCCCGTTATTCCAATTTCTCACAACTTTACATCATGACCTAAAATTCATGATTATATTTGATTGATTCTCTCCTTCTTGTTGTTTCTCAATACAGCAATAGTAAGTCACATTTCTAGTGCATTAAATCTATGCTACAGAATGTCAAACAAATATTATAATATTTAAACAAAGATAAGTTCACAATTAATTCAGCTAAAACTACATTGATATGTATAATATATATGTTTATTTAATTCTTTTTATATAAAATCAAGTTGCAGTCCTACAGGCTACAAGTAATTAATACCCAGAGCTGCCATACGTGTCATAATAAATTGCAAGTCAGAAAAAAAGAAAGGAAAACAATCAGAATTTTAAATCATAAACTACAAAAAAAATGTGTGTCTATAAATATAATATCCCTTTTTAACCATACAATATCGTTCAATCATCATTCATTTGATTATTGTAATCTTCATCAGAAAAATAGCAATGATACTAATTAAAATATACACATAATATTACAAAGTGGAGGCTAATGAAGCATACAAGGTATTTGAGGACATAAGATATTATAATTCACTACAAACTATTTTTATAAGTGTATTTCACCCCTATACCCTCATAGATTCTGATGCTATGAAAACAGAGAGCAAACGGCCACATGTTCACTTTATTATTAATATGTCATACACGATAGATTGGTCTACCATCCCTCTGACCTTTCAGAGGTAATTCATAGTAAAAGAGAGAGAGAAAGTAAGAAACAGAAAGAGAAAAAGGTTCAGATGGGAGGGCAGGGGGGAGAGAATGAGAGGGAGAATGATGGAGAGAAAGAACAAGGGAAAGAGAGAAAGAAAAAGATAGCGAGAGCCAAAGGGATTAATAAACAAAATAAGAGAGAAATTAAACGAAAGAGTGGTTCAGATGGAGTGAGGACAGAATGAGTGAGAGATTGATAGACAGAAAGGAAAAAGTGAAAGAGAGAAAGAGTAAGAGAGAAAAAGAAAAAGGTGGTTTAGAGGGAATGGGGGATTGAAAGACAGAAAGAAAAGGGTGAAAGAGAGTCAGAGGGGATTAAAGAAAATGAGAGAGAGGGGAAGGGGAAAATGAAATTGAGAGAAGGCGAAGAAAGCAGAGAAGGGTTAGAGTGAATAGAGAGAGGGGGAGATAAATAAAATGGAGAGAGGGGGAGGGAGAAAAATGATATATGGGGTTTGAAAGGGGGATGTGAAAGAGGGAGTGTGGGGTAAAGAAAAGGGAGAGATAGACATGGAGAACAAGAAGGAAAAGAAAGAAAAAAACATAGAGAAAATTTTTCAAAAAGGGGGAAAGGAGAGAAAGAAAAAGAAATTCAGAAAGAGAGGTTGAAAGGGGGAGGGGTGGAGAAGAGGGTGAAGGAGTGAGGGTGTGGAGAGAAAGAGGGGGTAGAGACTAGACTAGAGAGAGCCAAGCAGACCAGACGGCCAGACAGCTGAAACATCAAATTCAATGTCACTCCCGAGATGAGAGCAAATTGATCAATGTAAAAATCTGCAAATGAGAAGCTGGCCTGTCTGAATATCATTTGTTGCATCCCATTCCAACCATATATGTACAAAATACACTCCAAATATTTTTTCAATCCTACACCTTCATACACACTTTACAAAGATATATCCCAATGTATCACAAACTAATCACATTTTGCATTCCAGTTGGTTTTATTTCACATGCACATTTCTAGTAATTTGTCCCAGTACTTTTACAACATACATTAAAAACCATCCCATAGGAAAAAAATAATTATGGAACCTAATAAATGTAGAAAAGATCAAGTGGCCTAAGCTTTATTGTCCTTAGTATAGAATGCATCCTAAGTTGGTAATGAGCATCATTGATTTTTCCCTGATTTTTCTCATGATGGAAATGCAATGAAATTAATTATTAAATAATATAATTTTAAGTATGTGTAGAGTTACTTAAATGCAATGTTTTGCACAAAGCAAGCTGTATGCAAGTACATGTAGCACAAAACAATACCACTGAAACAAGGACGACACATGCATGATGCATGCATCCATTAATAATGTGCAAAATCCATTATATTATAGATACATGAAAATAAGGCCATGTATTGTAGGATGTAAACACACACTTGATGCTACGTGACACTGTATGTCAAGTGTACATGTACATACATACAGCTGCCCTAATTAATTTCTGCAAAGGATATTATGTCAATGTGCTTTGTCGCCCTCTTTTGGCTAAAGCCATACAGTGTTGGATTGACACTGAGAGCAGTGGGTGCAGTTCTGAGATGGTCTTTCATCTGCTGCAGTTTACATAGCCATTCAGGATGTAGAAGGAGAGATGTCATACACAGGACATGGCTCGACACTCGCACTGGCCCGCTGGCCCAGGGCCAGTGAAAATGTATAAAAGTCATATTTTAGTGGCCCGATCGGGCAAGCAGATTTTCAACTCGACATTGACAAAGTTAGGAAAATTGAGTTTTCTTCCATGTCATGTTTCATCTATAAACACAGTTTTGATTAGGGCCTAACCGATAATCGGATCGGACATCGGATCGGGCCGATATTTGGCCACATCGGCAAAACATCGGATCTGCAATATTTTGATAAATCGGCCGATGCGCTACCGATTCACTAAAAGAAGTGAAATTTGCAAAAGCGGAAATGAAAAAACAGAATTTAGAAAATTGTCCATGTATGTATTTTACCCTACGAGTGGTTATTTCCGCAAAATCATTGATTTGTTTGACAAATTTACGGACGAAAATTGAACAGAATTCAACAATTTGCCCGTCCGTGGAACGTAACCGGTATATGGAACACGCACAGATCGGCCCCCCAGAGCTTTGGGTGCCCCCCAGAGCTTTGGGTGCCACGCAGAGCTGGGTTATGCATTGCACTAGAAAATGCTAGCGCCACTGCGGCCTTGCACAAACCAAAAAAGAATAAAAATGAAAGATTCATCGAACCTACGCCAGACGATCTGTTAATTTACTTACATGTTCACATGGTTTTTGAAACATATCCAAGAATATATGGCAACAAAAATAGCCACCAAAAAACTGCAAACGAATTCGCTGACTATCTCAGAGATTCTACCGATAAACTCGCTTGAACTTGGAACATAAATTATTAGGTGAACTCTGTTAATTGCCAATTTGCAGACCGCATGGACCACATGTATTAAATGCATACACGTAATCACGTATTTCACATATTGGCAACGTTGAAAATGCGGACTTTTTTACTTGCGCCAGTTTCTAGTTATTCATCCGCTTGTCAATACTACGCAATCGAATCAAGTTTTCGTTCATCTACCTCGGGGAAAAGTAATGTTCTGCTCGTAACAGAGGTAATTCTGTATATTTTGTAATCATATTTCCGTAAATATTGTTTCATAAATCAACCAAAGCATCAACGTTTGTTATTTTATTGCCATATAAAAAGATGAATTTAAGCGTAAAACATTGCATTTTTGTAGGTGCAGGTCATGATAAGTTCATGGAACAGTCTTCCTGCGTCATTAGTCACTGCTACTAGCGCCGTCACTTTCAAACATGGCCTGGATATTGTTTGGTTAAATAAAAGATTTGATATCGTTTGACTTCCATGCGCGCATGCTGTGCACAGTCAGTAAAAGGAATGCTATCAACGTGTTTATGACCGGGAGATCTACAGGGCTACCCTACACTCCTGTCTAGATGATGATGATGATGATGATGATGATCGTTATGCACATATTCCCTCTGCCCTCGCCCGGGCCAGCCCGGAGCCTCGCATGCAGAAGAGGCCTTGGCAGATCGCGGCCGCGTAGTAAAAAAAACAATAGGAAACATAAGGCAACATTTTTGGGAAAAACATCGGTGCATCGGATCGGATCGGTCGATACGGGGGAAAAAAACATCGGACATCGGATCGGCAATGAAATCCCGCATCGGTTAGGCCCTAGTTTTGATCAGGAAAGAGTGATATGCCGGGGCCAGTGAAATTGCACTTCAGGCTAGCAAAAATGTATAAAAGTCATATTTTAGTGGCCCTATCAGGCAAGCAGATATTCAACTCGACATTGACAAAGTTAGGAAAATTGAGTTTTCTTCATCTATAAACACAGTTTTGATCAGGAAAGAGTGATATTTTGATTTTGGGGCCAGTAAATTTTTCTTTTGGGCCACCAGAAAAGGGAAATAAATTATTTCACTGGCCCGACAGGGCCACTGACAAAAAAGGTAAGTGTGGAGCCCTGTCATACACCAAGCATCCACACTAACTTGTTTCTCTACTGGCCTGTTCGGGCAAGCAAAATCATACATTTTCAAAATTGTACTTGCCCGAACAGAAAGTTTACTTGCCCGCTTACTTCTAGATGAGATTTACACGTAAAGAATTACATATTAGTGTATCCTAGTTAATGGCCCAGTCAGATATTAACGGATAGCGGAAACGAATGCCAAACGAATGCCCAACGAATAGAAAATTTGCGGAATGAAATTATCCGGTGATGAAAGTCGTCTCCATTGCTTTATGTACAAAACATAGAAGAACGTACATCACCGGACAAGGAACGGACAAGAAACGCATACGAACGGATGGAAAATTTAGCTCTCCGTTTGACGTTCGTTTACGCAATCCGTTGATATGTGACCGGGCTATAACCAATAATTGAGTTGTCCAATCGGACAACCATACAAGGTCATTTATCAATGTACTTGCCATACATTGTTTATATTTGCCCTGGGCAATAGGGCAAGTGCTAGTGTCGAGTCCCCTGCATATAAATACAATCACATATAGGTGAGCGGCGAGAGGCCAAAAAGTGGCTTATTTCTTGACTTTAATGCCCCCGGCTGGATTAAAGCAACAACATACCTCATTTTAAAGGGAATTTTCTGAATTTTCTGAAAATGATCATTAAAATTGCCGCAACTTGTAGCATCACCATGGAAACCAGCACTGAATAGGCCACGCCCATTTTTACCAAATATAGAACTGGAATGACAAATATGATTTATATGGTGATATTATAATCATTTTAGAAATAAATATACATTTTCTCATGATTAAATCACTGTTAATGGACAAATGAAATACCACCAAACAATCGGACATACATTTTATGTAAGCATTGCTCATAAAATGTTGCCTAGCAACAACATTTTCCCTATCAACCATTTTATCATGTTTAATTGGCTAGACTTTTCATTCTCTGAACTGTTTTTTCTTTTCAAAACTAAATAAAAACAAATCTGAATCATTAATGTAAGTGCAAGGGCATTTATTTTGCTTTTTATGTGATGAAATTTAAGAAGAAAAACAAAATCCAATCATAATTTATTTTAGATATGTTTTTAGTCAATGCTTTACCAGACCTTACATTTCATAAAATTGTACTTTTATGATGCAATATTCAGGACTAAACTAGAATTAGCTGCATAAGACAATATGCATTGCCAATGTTTACAAATATACAATTTCTTTATCATAAAAAAGGAACAAAGCATACGACGATTAATATCGATGGTGCAACCCATAGTAAACATTTAAAGGGTATCCATGTAGACTTTCTTGTTGCCTAGCAACATCATTTTACCTAGCAACCACGCATTTAACCAATACTTAGAGCTTCTTTTGCACGGCTATTCACATTTCTGCTTTAATGGCTTTTAAATCTTTGAATTTATACTAAACGTTGATAGTGCAGCACTTATGATATACCCACAAGTATACATAGTGACCAATATCGTTGCCTAGCAACACTTTTTGACCTAGCAACCACCCATTTTTTAAATTAAAGATGGTTCTTTACATTTCTGTGGCATTTTACAAATATACAATGTCATAATTATGAAATAAAAAACAAAGCATACAGCGATTGATATCGATGGTGCAACCCATAGTAAACATTTAAAGGGTATCCATGTAGACTTTCTTGTTGCCTAGCAACATCATTTTACCTAGCAACCACGCATTTAACTAATATGTACAGCTTCTTTTGCACGGTTTTACATTTTCTGTTTTTATGGCTTTTAATTCTTTGAATTCATAGTACTACATTGATAGTGCAGCACATATGAAATAGTAACAATTATACATAGTGACCAATATCGTTGCCTAGCAACACTCTTTGACCTAGCAACAACCCATTTGACTTATTCAAAGATGGTTCTTTACATTTCTGTGACCTTTTGCTCTATTTACCTTCAGTATTTTGAGTATATAGTATTTACATTTGATGATGCAATATTCCAAATGATTGGCATTAATAATAGAGACTATTATGTTAGCTATTACAACATTTAAAACTTAATCAAGAGACACGGTTCTTTTTTTAGATTTGTGTTGACTGCTTTGGTCAGTGGTTATAAGTCCATGCATTTTGTATGTTTTTTACACATTTTTACAGTAAAATTATTATCTTTCAAATGTTTGCATTTCCCTATGTATGCAATTTCCTTAAAATGTCATTGGGTACTATTAATCTGTATCTATCTGTAAAATACAATATACATTGTTTATGTGTAAACATGTGTATGTTATATTAAGATTATAAAGCAACAGAGCATAAAACAAAGTATGGATGGTGCAACACATATGCGACTGTCCATGGAGACCATTATGTTGCCTAGATAGCATCAACATTTTACCTAGCAAACACATATTTGACTTAAATTTAGTAGATTGTGTAGCCTTCCTTAGCAATTTCCTGCTCTATAGGCCTTTTTTACTTTGTGTACTCAGTTAATATTGGTTACACATGTAGACTGGTATGTTGCCTAGCAACATCATTCTGTCTAGCAACCACACATTGTATGATATATTTGGAAGATTCTTTCACATTTCCTGGGTACTTTCTTGCTTTATAGGCTTACATTGAGTTGGGTTAGCGGGAAACCTTTTTGTTGCAACACACATATAATACTCTAGATTATCATATATTATCATGTTGCCTAGGAACAATATTTTACCTATCAACCACCCATTTGACTTATTTTCAACGGGTTTTACACTGGCCTTCCTCAGGACTTTTATGTTCAATTGGGTGCACGTCGATCTGACTTAGACGCGAGAGATCCCGGTTCGAACTGACCATCGGACAATGCATGCGTCTTTTATCATCAAGCAATACATTCGAGCTAAGGGGTGTGAGGGCGACTTTGCCCCATAATTTTCCAAATAGCCCCCTAAAATCAGTAGGTAGCCCCTAAAATTAACATGGGTATTATGTAAAATATTTAGTGATTTCCATCAGATTGAATAAGTAGCCCTCTAAAATTAAATACCAATTCTTTTCTTGACTCTTGCTGTGTTATTGGCCTCCCCCACGCAGGAAACGGATTCACGGAACAGTCCGTCCCTCGGATAGGACGATACAATGACAGACAAGAAAAAACATATTCAGGTTTCAGATCACAATACACGGAACATTTGCAAAGTGGCAGTGTCTGGCATGGAGTTAGAAAATATGTTGATAAAGGGCCAATGAATAGGCAGTTAAAGGACAATGAAATCCAGACAAATTGTTGTATGCACTATAAGACACTAAATATAATGAATAGTCTCTGAAAATTTGAGCACAATCGGTCAAGAAATAAGCTAACTATGGCTCTTTGAAAAGAGCCATGTATTTCTTCGAGTGACTCAAATTGGCAACGCACTCTGGCAAAGTTGTGGACAACTCCCCATACATTTTGTACACAAAATTTCAGTTTTGTTCAATTTTCTCAAAATGTATGTTTACCCTCCGTTCGAGTTCAACATATATTTTGTAGAATGCTTTTATACATAACATATCATGAGTTGGGGGAATGGAAAAATGTGACTTTGAAGAAAACTGTAAAAATGGGAACATTTGTGTACAAAACATATGGGGAGTTGTCCACACACTTATCAGAGTGCGTTGCCAATTTGAGTTCCCCATAGGAATAAATGGACATCTTCAAAGAGCCGTAGTTTTCTTGTTTCTTACCCGATTATGCTCTAACTTTCAGAGTCTCTTCAAGACTATGAAAGCAACATTTTTCTTGTGTTTCATTGCCCTTTAAAAGCGTTTAGAATCAATTTGATGAGGTTGCTAACTTGATTTAGGATTAGACTTTAAGGAAATTATTATAACTTACAGTATCGGTAAGAATTGGTTTGGTGCATTGATTTGGATGATTCGGAACGGACACAGCCTCCCAGCAAATGTTATAATGATATAAGAATGTCCATGTAAAAAATATTGCCTTTGATACAGAGGTGGAATGTAGCAAGTGAAGATCAATGCATCATCATCAACCAATGATCTATCAATAGCTTCTCTGCTAGATTGTTGATTCCTGGCGCTTGCTCTCCTGAACTTGGTCATACAGACACGTCAGAGATCTGCATATTATGCTTGTATTAAGACCGGATTGTCACAGACTTACAATATTCTAGACTGATTCCAATGTGCATGCATGTTCTTCAAATACGGGGATAGGTTGGTTAGGGCCTCTAAGGTATGGCTTCTGACTCAGGCAATCACATTGATTGGCATATACCAAATTAATGCGAAAGGTATGTCACGTGCAAAAAGTGACTACCTCGCTAGATCAGCAAATGATCTTGATGTCGACGTTATCCTTCTACAAGAAACCCATTATGTGATAAGACGTGTGCATCTTAGCTTCGTGTCTATGGCTTCAAGCTCATCGCGGCCGTGCATCACGCCAAGTATCTTGCTACCTACCTAAGACATGACCTGACAGAATGGCCGTCCGTGAATCTCGCAAGATACTTCCTCTCTTACCTCATAGTCAACATCGTCCAGCTCTGATCAATATTGGTGTAGAGATCCCTCTTATCAAATCAAAGCCCCAATCACGATGGAACTTTAGAAAAGCTGACTGGAAACCCTTTACAGATGAATGTGGAGGAGAAAATCATCAATCTTGAACCAGTCCCCAAAAGCTACACGTATCTTTTCTGCAATCCTTCTTCTCAAGAACACTGCCAAGAAACACATCCCTCGTGACTTTCGTAAAGACTACACACCTTGCTGGCTGCCAGAATCAGAAGAGCTCCTCAAGCAGTACGAATCCACTCGTGATCCAGATATTGCAACATAACTCTTGTATTCCCCTGAAACTGCTAGACAAAAGCGCTGGCAAGAGACTGTAGAACATCTCAACCATACACACTTGAGTCGGAAGGCTTGGAACCTTCTTCGACATCTTAGAGCAGCAACCCCCGTTCAACATCAACCTTCTAAACTAACAGCAAATGCTGTTGCTTCACGCCTGCTCCTTATTTCCAAGGTTCCTTCTACCAAGACATCACGTAAAGAAGTCAAGAAGAACCTTTCCAAGTCCTACTCAAAATCAGCAAAGACTTCCCCACTTGCAAAACATTATACTAGAGAAGATGTCGACATTGGCCTCTTATCCACAAAATCAGGGAAAGCAGCTGGCATTGATGGAATCTGCCCAGAATTCCTGAAGATTCTTGAGATAGGGACTGACTGGCCTCATTCTTCACCTGCATCCACTATTCCGGAGTTATACCGAATGCTAGCTTGGAGAGAGACTAACGTGATTGCGATCCTTAAACCAGGGAGACCTGTGAACGACCATGCAAGCTACTGTCCCATCTCTCTTCAGCTGTTCGAGCGTCTCCTTCTGGTCAGGCTTAGCCCATTGGTAGAACCTGTGCTACCAAACTGAGAAACTGAGCTGTTCCGATCAAGTTCTAGCCGTCACTACGTTCATAGAGGCAGGATATCAGCGCGCTCTTAAAACAGGTGTAGCACTGATTGACCTCTCATTAGCCAACAACACTGTATGGAGATGTGGCCTGCTGCTCAAAGCCTCCCGCATCTTCAAGTATCAGACAACCATGGACATCCTCGCTTCCATACTCGGGAAAAGAAGATTCAGAGTTTCACTTGGATGACAAACAAGCACGACTAGAACCGTCAACGACAGCCACCCTCAAGGATCTGTCTTGGCCCTGATGCCTTTCAACATTTATGTAAGCAACATGCCGGAGACCACTCCCAGGAAACTTGCCTATGCAGATGATCCTGAATTAGCTACCCAATCCACCGATTTCAATGTCCTTTGTCATAGCACAACCCTCACCGTAGACATGAAGAAGATGGAGGAGTACTTCACCTACTGGCGCCTTCATCCCAATCCTACAAAGACTACAACCACTGCCTTCCCCTCAGTAACCGACAAGGAAACACAGAACTGAAGGTCATCTTCTTTGGCAAAATAGTCAAGCATGAAGAGTTCCCCAAATAACTTAGAGTAACCCTGGACCACAGCCTTACCTAAAATGAACATCTAAAGAGGTTGTCCGGAAAACTGAAGACCAGATTCAACATTATCTCGCTAGCAGAAAACAGCTGGGGTTCCGGCACACACACCCTTCGAACGGTCTGCATAGCACTAGTGTACTCTGCTACATAGTACTGCTCACCAGTGTGGGCAGAGAGCTTTCATACCAAGAAGGTACGTGTAGATGTTATCTTAAACTGAACTATGAGAATAATTACCGGCACTATTGCTCTCTCTCACACATTGCTCTCCCTCGAGTACACAGACAGGAGATAATGCGCAAGGAAAATCGCTGCACATTCACCAATCCAGACGAACCTATCCATGAGGACCTGGAGGACCTACCCAACATGCGCCTTAAATCACGGACAACCTTTTGGTCTTCTGCGAAGTCTCTAAAGAGGTCGACCTAAAGGGAGAATGGTGCAAAACCTGGGCGGAGTCTGACTTCGCTAATCAAGACCTTATCCAGGACTCGTCAGAGCCAGCAGGCTTTAACACTAGAAAGCAATGCGTGACTATGAACAGGATCAGAACTCTCAATGCAAGGTCAGCCCATCATCTCTATCGATGAAAAATGAAAGACAGCCCTGCATGTGACTGCGGGAATCCAGACTAGACAGCTTAGACTTTAATTTATAGAATGCGCATATATGTTGTACGAAACAAACAAACAATGGGTCATTATTATAGATCTTGAACAGAATATAGGTACTGCTTTCTTGAGGAATGTTGTATTATTGCCTGTGTAAGTGAAGACGGATAGGATTGCAGTGCATTGCTTAAAGTTCTATACAACCACTCTGACAAGCTAAGTCGAACATAACAAGATCAATGGATACAGACATAATGTGCTGTCTTTTAAAATCTGTGCTGGTCAAAAAGAGCTTGGCATATATACTTTATAGAATAGAAAAATGAATGATCAGCAATACAAAATATATCATGCAAATTAACGGGAAACGTTCCTTTGCTAAACCATTTGGGGCTTGTTTATTCCACTGAAGAATAATTTGTTGATGGTCAAACTCAGATTGCAGAGGGTGGACTGTTTAATGTATTTTATTTTGTTTTTACTTTTTGAAGGTGGTATGGACAAAATGCAGTGTTCTTGTCATGGATCAAGGCTCATCGGCCCAAATTATCATCAGTGGCTCAACTTGAGCAATGTCCAGGACCAAACAAACAATGTACAAAGCAGAAAAGTCCAGAGATAGCCGGTTGAATGAACTGTTGAATATAAGTCAGATGTGTGGTTGCTAGGTAAAATGGGGTTGATAGGCAACGCAATGGTCATTGTGAATAACTTCATGTGTTGCACCATCAAAGTTAACCAAGAATCCATATTAATGAAGGCTTTACAGCAAAAATTTGCCCAGGGAAGGTAACATAACTCTCTGAATTTATGTCAGATATGTGGTTGCTAGGTAAAATGCTGTTGCTAGGCAATGTCTGTACCATCATAGTTATCCGAGTACCCAAAGTAATACAGACCTATAAAACAGAAATTTGCCAAGGGCAAAAAAACCCCGCTAAATATGAGCAAAATATGTCGTTGCCAGGTAAAATGTTGTTGCTAGGCAACAACGTAGTATCCATGGATAATCATTTGTATTGTATATGCATTTCATCATCAATGTTTATTGTTTTCTGCTGTGTTTCATTAAAGCTTTTAAACTAAACATTCAAGCTTTGCAATTTAAATTGTCTTATATACAGCTGGATTGATTCTGTAATTGTATAGAATTGTACTGCAAAATTACATTTTCATGAAAATTGGGGTTTGGTTAGGCAAAGACTAACACACATTTAATAATACATTTGGATTGGCGTGCTTGTTTTTCTTGAATTGCATCACCTAATAACTAAAATCAAGTCTACCAACATTAAATTAATGATTCAGGTATTTTTTAAATTTAGTTTTTAAATGAAAAATGACTTGAGAGAATGAAAACGCACACTTTTATGCAAGGATAAAATGGTTGCTAAGGAAAATGATGTTGCTAGGCAACGCATTTTGATCGATCTTTACTTTAAAAGTATGCCACATTGTTAGGATGGGTTTTGTCTTTCCATTCAAGGTTTCTCAATCATTAGAAAACAAGTATTTATTGTAAAAAGTCATATGAAATGTGTAAATAACTAATGATTTGTAATCAAGTTGTATTTCTTGAAAAAGGGGGCGTGGTCTATTCAGTGCTGGTTTCCATGGTGATGCTACAAGTTGCGGCAATTTTAATGGTCATTTTCAAAAACTAGAGAAAATTTACTTTAAAATGAGACATGTTGTTGCTTTAATCCAGTCGGGGGCATTAAAGTCCCAAAAATTGGCCTCTCGCCGCTCACCTAATACAAGGTAATAAAAAAGATAATTCTCAAATTTGTGAGGGCTGCATGTAAAAACCAAACATGACATAATTATGTTTTTCTTTGTTTCAGGCCAACAGATATCTAGGTTAAGAGCCACTTCAATTTCAGAAGCTTTTAGTTTTACTTAGCACTCCAACTGGGCCACAAGTGTGATAATTTCTAGCATTGATTTAGGTGATTGGATTTTTGTTTTTGTTTTTTGTTTGAGAAACAACTAACTCTGTTTGGGTGTGTCAACATTTTAAAGGTCTGATTTTACTTGCCAGATCAGGGGATACTGCCCAAAGAATTTCGATAAATCGTAAAGTTGCAATTAATTACAAGTCAGAACATGTGACTAAACCTGCAAATCTGATTGGCTCAAATGTGCAGAATATTTTCTGATTTATCGTTAATTGCAACTTTACAATTGATTGCAACTCTTTTTTCGCATGTACAGCGCATGTACTATATTTTAACTATAGTATACATGTATTTTCTCTGTTTAGCAGTTAATTGGACTAGTATGCTCCCTAGGGAGTTGAGATGGTGCTCAAGATAATTGTGCAGATTTGAACTGTAACTCATGACCAAGCCTATTATGTGTACATAATTCATGTGCATGTGCACATGTGTTCTGAAACTAACTATATTTTCTATTTTACCGAGCATCACTTCAGCCAATTTCAAGACTGCGTATTCCTTGCATGAATAATGCTGCATACCGTAAAACTCCGTGTATAAGACGCACTCGTGTATAAAACGCACCCCCAACTTTCACAGAAAAAACAAAACAAAACAAAACAAAGCAAAACAAAAAATGTTTTTTTTTTTTTTTTTTTTTTTTTTTGGGGGGGGGGGGGGGGGGACACCCTGTATTTATTTTTTTTTTAAACCCTGAAGTGCTGTTGGAATGCTTATACCACTGGTCTAGGGCATGACAAAAGCTAAATGTTGAATGTAGCATTCATCAATCATTTTCTCACATCAAAATAGTGGTTAGTACACAAATTGCACATTTATTTAGCAGTAACACTGGTGCTCATAAATATTCATATTCATATTCATGAATATTCATGAGCACCAATACTCACTAAATATAATGCAATTTTCTAAATTTACTACTAACTAATTTTAATTATAAGCAAAATTTATAACCACTGGTTAGAAAATTGCATACTTAATTAGTACTGCTGATCACGAATGTATGAATATTCATTACCAGTATTACTGCTCAATAAACTTGCAATTTTTACATCTGTAACCAATATTTTGTGTGTGAGAAAAAGGTATATTTAGCTGTATGCTACAACTGACTGTAAGTTCTTGTCATACCCTAAACCATATGTTATACACATTCAACATGACTACAGGGTGTCCCCCCCCCCCCCCCCCCCAAAAATAAATAAATAAATAAATAAAATAAATGTGTTTTTTTTTTTTTTTGGCTGTACCTGTGTATAAGACGCACCCCCCACTTTGAAAATTTTCTGACGGAAAAAAAGTGCATCTTATACACAGAGTTTTACGGTATATTCTTTCATACAAAGTAACAAATTAGTAAATTAAAAAATAGTTATTTTTAGTTCTGGGGGTTGTTGCATAAAGAGTTGCATGCAATCACAAAGTTAAGATTAATCGCAAGTCAGAAAATGCACTTAATGCGCAAATCTGCTGCACATATTTTCCGACTTGCGATTAATAGCAAATCACAACTTTGTATGTAACAGGTATAATGACGAAAGCCATAGAATGTATTGCACATGTAATATCATGGCTTTTGTCATCTTTAAAGCCTCATTCTACATGGAATGTACTGGTACATGTATAATTGTGTACCTGCATATAATGTATGCAGTTCATGCTGTATGCACTGCAGTGACTGCATATATCCATGTCCAATATTGCACGATTTAAAAACAGTATACTTACAAAGTGTACGACAATAAGTACATACGTACATGTGATGACACACGCGGTACCCCGGGGTACCGTTGTACCCCGGGGTACCGCGTTGTGTAGCGCCATCTTGCGTCCAACCGTACCGCAGCTATTGCGTTGTGCATGCAGTGCAGCGCGCGATTGTATGCAGGCTATACCCACAGTACATCCCTAAAAATTAAATATATAATTAAACAAAATGGCGGATTTTCGTCTGGTACCCCGGGGTACCGTTTATGTCATCACGTGTAGATTGCATACCTGTTCCATGCACATGTGTATAATGTATAAATGTACAATTGTTATTTACGCATACATTATGACACTGGCTGGCATTATGTGCATGCCAACATCATAATGAAGTGAAGCAGCACAGTATTGAGCAGGCTATGCTAGGGCTGCATCAGGGGAAAAAATACACGGGGGCGGCGGGCGAATTCGCCACTGAAATGCCAAAAAGAGCCCCCGAAAAAAGAAAAAAGTGCCCCCGAAATTTTTTTTCGGCATTTTACAAAATCGGCATGATCGGATCGTGATCGAATGCCAATCCATTGATCACTTACAGCATTAGAGCTTAATAGTAACCCATAAAATTCGAAAAAAGAGCCCCAGAAATTTGTAGCCCCCGAAAGTTGGAAAAGTAGCCCCGAAAAACTTCCATAAAATTAGATAGGGAGCCCCCGAAATAAAAATATTAATTTTTTCCCTGGGCTGCATGCATGTACATCACAGCAAATTGAGTTTTGTATTGTCATTCTGTTTTTTAACAATAAGCAGTTAATTAAAATGCATGTACTGTATGTCTGTACCTCTTCCATAACACATGTACGTACAGTATGTATACACAATGTATGTACTTATTTACTCATGTTCATTGTCGACACTGTCTGGCATTATGTGCACTGAACAGGCTATGATATATGCATGCATGTACATCATAGCAAATTGAGTTTTGTAATTGTCATTCTGTTTGTTAACAATACGTAGTTTATTATAATGTAATATACCTCTTTCATGTACATGCATGCACATGATGTACAGTATAATTGTATGCAGAATTGTTATTTACTCATGTTCATGCATTTTGTGCATGTACCTGTACATAAATGAAGTGGGGCAGCTGTACACCGAGTACAGTACTGAGCATGCTATGATGAAGTATGAGCGAGCGCTAGCTAGGGCCATGCATGCACATGTACGTCATAGCCCATTGAGGGTTTCCAGGGTGAAACTCAATGAGCAAAGGGTGAACTGGTGAGGTCACTGCATGCGTTGTTGATGTTCACAATGTACCATTGTATGATGATGATGCTGCTGCTGCTACATGCTAATGTGTACCATGTATTCATGAGTATACAGGAACATGATGCATCAATCTACCATGTGTTTGTGTTTGTGTTTAATCTACTGGAACAAATTATGGCATAATTGTACATTGTACACAGTACATGCATACGTGTACTGTATGCATTCATGAAGTCATGTTGCCATCGTGGCTTACATAGATGATAGCCCTTGCAAGCCTCCACACTAACTTTTCTTGCCTGAACAGAAAATTTACTTTCCCATGAAAACAATGTCAACAAATAAGACAAATTAATTCTGCTAGGTAGCTCGATCTGCTTGGTGAATATCTCTTTGTTTCTATAGAAATTTACACATAAAGAATAACATTTTTCTCTCGTAGTTGCTCGTAGTTGAAATGTTACTTGCCCGATCCGACAACCAGATTATACCATTTTTAAATTTTACTTGCCAATGGTAATAAGGCACATTTTTTGTATATATTGTACACTAACCAGGAAAATTAAAATTCAATTATTAGAGGCTACTGTTCAAGTCTGCCTGCAAAAACATGTGATTCCCTGTTGCATTGACCTTAAATACATACATAATATGCTATTCTATAATATTTGAAGGCTCTTTTAGATCTTAAAGGGACTTAGTAACATTGTCCAAATCCTCAAAATAAAATTGTAATTTTAGCGGTTCCTTTATACCTTGTTGTATTCGTATTAACAATAAAATCATGGGACAGCTTTCGGTTTTTCAAATTTCCCTTTCATTACAAAGATATGTATGATTGAAGTATTTAGATAAGAAAATCTCCGGGCGAGATTTTCATCCCTGTACAAAGTGAATGCAGTGAGTTGGTGAATATCACCCATATCACTTTGCATTTTCGCTCATTACTTGGCCATACATTGTCCATTTGACCTGAAATTTTCACACAATACCCTGAGGACATATGAGATAACAACAGTATACATTGCATCAACCATTCATCAGTTTTTGCACATCTCAACAAAGTTACTAGATCCCTTTAAGTCCTGACCTGATCCCCCATATTTATTATTTTGTTGCCGTTTCCTGAAGAGTCCTGGTTCATAGTTCATATGATGCCACAGCAGGGACTGTATGATGTATCCATTGTCATGAGTGGTTCTTAATATCAGGCAAACTAAAAACCGAGCAGCAGTGGCTAAGAATTAGGCATGTGGGAAACTCAAACCCACATCAAAGTCCAAAATCAAAGGACAAGTAAAACCTATTTAATAAATAAATACATTATTTAGAATTATGTCGTCGTGTAGACGTCTACACACGTCTTTAACAGGCAGGTGCACATTATAAACTCTCCTCTACACTCATGCACATACATCAGGAGAGCACAGTGCCGAAAGAGCCCTCATGAATAATTGTCAAGAGTTTGGTGTAAAATAAATTTCAGATTGATGTTTAATCATGAATGCAACTTTATAGACGCTTGAGAATTGCCCCCCAAATAACTTTCTATTCCATTTTACAGTTGGTGCAACAAATAATGCAGTTCAAGCACACTATGGAGTATTGTATGGGACTAATACAGTGAGAAGAAGACAAAAACAGGGGCTCAAGACGAATCATACCCCATAATGGCAAAAATAGCCCCCCCCCCCCCCCCCAAAAAAAAAAAAAAAAAAAAGCACCCGTAAATTTGCATTGAGTGCAATGCAAGACAAATTTGTACAGAGCATTATTTTCATGCAAGCAACCTCGAAAAGTAGCCCCTGAAAAATAGATTTATTTTTTCCCCTGGATCATTCATACTGTTCAGAACATTCAATGTAATAAACAGACCAACCTGTCTCTGTGGCCATAGTACAGTATCTACATAGCATCCAACCTGCTTATACAGGGTGGCCCCCCAAAAAAACGGAATGGGCCACTTCCCTGTTTTTGCCGATTTCCGATCATGCAGAAAAAATCGGAAGATCGGATCGGCAAAAAAAAAAAAAAAAAAAAAAAAAAAAAATCTGTTTTTTTTTCTTTGGAAAATGATCCCCAAAAAACACAATTTGGGAATATAAATGAATACCAAAGCAACATATATCCATATTAATAAGCCCAAGGTAATCTTGTACGGGTATGCTTTCATTTCAAACTGATTACCTCTTCTTTTACAAAATTACTCACGCCGATTTTGAGCTTAGTCCCATGTGATTAATTTGGCGTAACCTTTCAGAAACACATGGGACTAAGCTCAAAATCGGCGCGAATAATTTTGTAAAAGGAGAGGTAATCAGTTTTAAATGAAAGCATACCCATACAAGATTACCTTGGGCTTATTAATATGGATATATGTTGCTTTGGTATTCATTTATATTCCCAAAATATGTTTTTTGGGATATTTTCCAAAGAAAAAAAAACGAATTTTTTTTTGCCGATCCGATCTTCCGATTTTTTCTGCATGATCGGAAATCGGCAAAAACGGTCCGATCATGTATGATCGCATCGTGATCGGCATGCCGATCCGATGATCGGTTACAGCACTAATAAAAAATAACAAATAAATAGATTTTTTTTTTGTGTTTGTTTGTTTGTTTGTTTTTTTTTTTTTCCGTTTTCTGTTTCAATGGTCAATTCCGCGATTTTCCGCGATCGCGGAAAATCAGTGTCTCTACACATGTCATATGGTAGATTGGTAGTAAACAAGTTTGTGAGATTAGCAAAAATGTAAAATTATTTCAACCTATAATCTCACCAAATAAACTAACTTTGGATAGGGGGGGAGGGTCAAATTAAACAAAATTTGAAACTTACATGAGCCTTCTGATGTCAAAAGTACTTTTAATTCCTATTTGAGAATATCTGATCTTTAGGAATATTGCAAGGACTGCGCTGCAAAGCTGTACTGCCCTCTCAATACAAAAGTAGACCAGTTGTTTACATGTTTAGGCTTCTGCCCAATGCCCCAGTCACGTCCGAAATTCCTCCTGAAACTGCAGTAACCAACTTGTAATGATTGATACAATGAAAGGATTACAACATTTGTGTCTGTGACTGTGAATTGACTCACTTGCACAGTCAATAGACACACTTTTCCAGTCAATGGCTTTTAAATTGCATCCCAAAGTCTAACAAAGATTGTTGGTAATCAACTTGTGACTCTAAAGAATTCTTTACAACCAGCTTTGATCTACTAAGAATATTAACACCATATAATAATTGTTTGTTGAACAAAGCCAAACCTAAGACCTAAGACAACGCTCGAAATTAACTTTTTTTGCTGGTGGCCCGGTCGGGCCAGTAAAAATAGTATTTTTCAAATTTTGGTGGCCCGAAACCAGAATCTGCTGGCCCGAATAAATAAAGAAGAACAAAAGTAAAATGACTAGTCTAATTAAGTTTGTCTAGACTTAGAGACTAGAGACAGAGTTGAATCTTAGACATTATTAGGTGAATTATTGAAAATGTCTTGCTTAAAATCACAATCTATAACTGAATAAATGAAACCCAACATTGAATCAGTTCAGTCTCATCTTGGAGACACCAAATTATGAAATTAAGGAAGTTTTCATGTTCGATCTTGTCAACTTTTGAAACTTCATATCACTAACCCAAAAACACATGTATGGGACTGGGCTTTAAAAATCGGCAAAATAATTCATAATTGACAAGCATAATCAATTTGTCAAGACAATATTACATGAGTAAGCACAACATTCATACCTTTTTATGATGATTCCTTCATAATATCTGTAAAAATGGACTATTATTATGGTCTGAAAAAAAGAATTACAACCCCGATCGTGCAGAAAAAAATTGCACAAAAAAAATATCGCGAGCGTGCATGTGGGCCAGGATTGCTGACAACATGAACACAAACAAAAGATAAAGGGCTGAGATGCGATATGATGGGGGAAGAGCTAGAGAGAGGCTAGGGGGAGAGACTCGAGAGGCTAGGGGGAGAGAGAGCAAGAGAGAGAGTTGCGTCTTTTTATTTTCTACTTGTGAAAAGTGCATGCGCTTTGCGCGATTTAACTGATTTACGATCGCTCTCTCTTCTCTTTTTGAATCACAAATCAAGCGTTGTTTGTGAGGTAACAAATTTGCAAATAATTCACATGATTGTCTGCACAATGGTTTCAACATTTGGTGGCCCGATCGGGCCACCAAACATTGGTAATTTGATTTTTTTACTGGCCCGGCAGCAATTTTTAGTGGCCCCGGGCCATCGGGCCTGTGCTAATTTCGAGCGTTGCCTAAGACAAGGCTAAGACAAACCTAAGACAAACCTAAGACCTAAGACAAACCTAAGACAAACCTAAGACCATTATGCATTAGTAGCATTACAGACATGACACAGCATCATCATATTGATCAATGGCGTGAAATTAGTGCTGTAACTGACCTTGATGATCGGATCGTTTGATCGGATCGGCAAAATTGTATCGATCTTCGAAATCGGATCGATGATCGGGATCGGATGATCGGCTAAAAAAAAAAAAAAAAAAAAAAAAACGTTTTTTTTTTTCTTTGGAAAATGATCCCCAAAAAACACATTTTGGGAATATAAATGAATACCAAAGCAACATATATCCATATTAATAAGCCCAAGGTAATCTTGTACGGGTATGCTTTCATTTCAAACTGCATTACCTCTTCTTTTACAAAATTACTCACGCCGATTCTGAGCTTAGTCCCATGAGATTAATTTGGCGTAACCTTTCAGAAACACATGGGACTAAGCTCAGAACCGGCGCGAGTAATTTTGTAAAAGGAGAGGTAATCAGTTTTAAATGAAGCATACCCATACAAGATTACCTTGGGCTCAACGTTCTCGCCAGGCCGTTTTCGCGTGGCGGTGCCGCCACGCGTAAATTTATTCTTCAAACTTGCGCCACCCGAAAATTTTGATGAGATAATACCGCCATGTGTAAAATCAATAAATTCATGACAATTTCCCCATATTTGCAGACACCATTTTCATAATTCCTATTTGATTATTTGTCTCCACAAATACAACAAATATTATTGCCAAATAAAGGCGCATCCTCGCTCTTAAATCGCTTCGAGGAGACGAGGAAATCTCCGATATAATTTTAGAAACACGCACCGTACACCCAACCCTCGCCCGGGCGGCCGTCCGCGGGCGCGGCAGCCAGCACAGGCAGTTGGACCGCTGCTGCGCTTCATCCGATCGAATCTCATAAACTAAAGCGGTCTGCAAAAATGCAGTGTTTCGCGCTCAAATTCATCTTTTTATACGGCAATAAAATGACAAGTATCGATACTTTGCTGGATTTATGAAACAATATTTACGGAAATATAGTTACAGAATATTCAGTATTACCTCAGTTTTTAGCAAAATATTACTTTTTCCGAAGTAAAACATTCACTCAAGCGCTTGTTATGCGAGCGAGAATTTCAGTAAGCGATTGAACATAGCAGAAAATCAGATCGTTTGCGATCGTTGCCAATTTCTGGGCAGCGATATCATATAACGTGTAGTGTAGTCTACGCGGGCCCGTTCACAAATTGGCAACAAAAGTGTGCTAGGTTCAGTTCATCTGGTCCGTCGTCCGAGCGAGTTAGAAAATTATATCGAGATTATCAGTGCATTTTTGTGCCGTTTTGCAGGTAATTGTTCTCGTATAAGCCTTGCAAACATGTAAGTAAAATAATAGATAGTCTAGAATAGGTGCGATCGTAATAATCTTGCATTTTCGTTCCTTTTCGGCACTTTTTAAGAGTGCAACTTACAAGGCAGTTGGCGCACTAGCTAGCTACCTCTCTCGCAGCGCGGGGCCTGCCGAAACTCTGGCAGACCTTCTAGTGTGTGTTCCGTAGGTTTTTTTTTCGATGCACATGTTCAATTTGCGTCGATCAATTTGTCAAACAAGTCGATAATTTTGCTAAAAATAACCACTCATACGGTAAAATATGTACTTTTACACTAACATTGGGCAATTTTCTAAATTTTTTTTTTCATTTCCGATGTTGCAAATTTCACATTGAAAAGTCGGGCAACGGGAAATTGGGCGAAAACTGATGACCCCCGGCCCTACTCCTACCCCTGCGGCGCGGCATCCCGTGCTTGAATAGCAGCAATACATGCGCCACGGGTAATTTTTCCGACATATATGTTTGTGGTTTTGCGCCACGGGTAAATTTTTTCCTGGCGAAAACGCTGCTTGGGCTTATTCATATGGATATATGTTGCTTTGGTATTCATTTATATTCCCAAAATATGTTTTTGAGGATCATTTTCCAAAGAAAAAAAAACAGATTTTTTTTTTTTTTTTTTTTTTTTTTTTTTTTGCCGATCCGATCTTCCGATTTTTTCTGCATGATCGGAAATCGGCAAAAACAGTCCGATCATGTATGATCGGATCGTGATCGGCATGCCGATCCGATGATCGGTTACAGCACTACGTGAAATTTGAGAAAAACATCTAGTTTGAGGCTAGGTAGACAGGGGATTTCCCTAGTGTTTACTTGGACAATGAGGGCAGCTTTGACTATCATGTTTTTTTATATGGCAAAGGAGCAAGGGGTTACTGCAGGATGCCATAATTATGCAGTTAACCCCTTGACTTGCAGGGGTGCATGGTCTCAGGCTGGTCTCGGGCCATGTCCTCATCCATGGAGTTGAGTCCGATGCAAGCCACACTCACCCTAGGGTCACTCTCATAGGCAGGCTGCAGTAAACAAATTTGTGAGACTGGCAAAAATCATAAAATCATTTCTAGCTAAAATCTCACCAATTAATCAAACTTAACATAACAGGGGGTTAGAATTGAATATAATTTAAAACTTACATGAGCTTTCCAATGTCAGAAGCACTTTAAATTCCAGTTTTTAAAATATTTGATCTATGACTTGAAGCTCCAATCTGAGCCTGAGCTTTCTGACTGTGCAGCCCTCAACCACAGGTTTTAGAACAGTTGTTTACATGTTTAGGCTTGTCTGCCAGCCAGTATTATCAAAAGGCTAAAGGGATTATTTCAGAGATTAGTGTCTGAATAACCTAACTGACAATGGGTTCTGCAAAGTACTCTGACTTGTACAATTTGCAGGGGTGCAGCATTTCAATAGCATAGCTGCCAACATTTGGAATTTTAAATTAGTAACATTTAAGCAAAACTGAATATCATGTGCGCGAAGCACACATCACGAGCGCGAAGTCCCTTTAGCCGGGGTCCAGGGCTCGCTTTAGGGCTCTGGAGCGTGAAGCGCGGAGTCCATTGCGGCCGGAGTCCATTGCGGCCGGCGTCCATGGCCCTATTTTTCATAATTTTTGCACAATTACTAGGTATGATTTGGTAAGATTTACGTTTAAACGTTGTCTATATACGTTTAAAAACGTGAAAACGAAAAAGAAAAGAAAAAAAAAAAAAAAAAAAAAAAAAAAAAAAAAAAATTGTTTTTTTTTTTTTTTTTTTTTTCAAAATTCGTAATTATAGAAGGAGTATTCGTAATTTCGTAAAGAGGGTGGGAAATTCGTAACAATTACGAATTTTTCGTAACAGTTGGCAGCTATGCAATAGGTGTCTGGACAAGACATAGTCAATACATGTGGCTTTTGTATCGTCCAAAGTATATAACAATGAATATAGGTCAATTTGTGACTCTAAGGAATTCTTTACAACCAGCTTTGAACTACTTATAAGATTAACACAATGATTCAATGAAGGCATGCTATAATTGTTTGTTGAACAAAGGCCAAAGCAATTATGCAATTTATACAGACATACACAGCATCAAATTGATCAATAGTGTGAAAAACATCTAGTTTTAAGGCTAGGTAGACAGGGGAATTCCCCAGTGTTTACTTGGACAATGAAGGCAGCTGACTATCAGGCTTTTTTCA
>JBAMJV010011437.1:0-2500 GCA_037951105.1 Echinarachnius parma | reverse complement strand
CACTTCAGTCCAGAAGGGATTGTGCCTTATGTGCATATGTGATGAAGTGTTTGTCTGGCACTGTCAAGTGTGAAGCAGTTTTTGAAACTTTACAAATTAATGATCGGCATCCCAATCTTCTTACATTTAAACACCTCCCCTCTAGAACGCAGGTTTTATTCTTATCCCCAAATTGTAGGTTCCCAAGAATTTGGAATTCCCTACCCCAAACAGTCAGGGATGCTGCTGTTCTTTCCCCATTACCATCCTTTTTACACCAATTAAAAAGGTCGTTCATATCCACACAGTAATAGTCAATGCCTAAGTCGGTAAGGATAATGGTGTACATGCATTTCTTCTGGCAAGTTTTAATGTATTGTTTTATTATGAAGGAACAGTATATTTGTAGTGGCTACTTACTTGACTGCTGCTTGTTACATTATTCAGGTTATTGATGATTGTACTGATTAGATTGAACCTTACTGTTATCATTAGTGCACGATTATTAGATAAATTGTTTTTTTTTTATTTTTTTTTATGAATATAGTACTTATGTTACATTACGCTTATATCGATAAATGTGATAATAGAAGCTAGGGTTTCTGTTATTGTAGGATTTTTGTTTAAATTTTTTTAAATGTTTAAATTTTTTGAATTTAACACCACATTACTTGCAATGTTTAGGCTTTCTTTTTGTACATTTTGATGGTACCTTGTTTGAATTAGTGTGCCGATTGTAGTTAATTAAAAATGCGATTTATACTAGTGTTTTGGTACTGCTAAAATGAAATATTTTTTAGATTGTTAATTGAGATAATATAAATTAGGATTTGTTTTGTTGCATTACACTGAAATTGAAATTAAATACACCAAGTACATGTTCTTATGTTATTTTAACTACTAGATTCTTTGTATACCTTTTAATGATATAATTATTTTGATACTTACTGGAGTTATTGATGGTACGCATGTTACCTCTCATGAGAAGCTATTTTTGGAAATTAATTGCATGTTTGGATTATTACTTCGAAATTGACACATTTTGTTGTAAAATAGTTCATAGGATAAAATAGATAATAATATTATTAAAGCTTGATTATGTTGTTTCATTTTAAATTGGTCACCCACGCTGTAGAATGTAATGCTAATTATGATACTAATGATAGTAATGATAATAATGATAGTAATGATAATAATGATAGTAATGATAATAATGATAATGATAATAATGATAATGATAATAATAACGATGATAGGTTTAATTGTATAGTACTTAATATAGTTCGAAATTTTGATGGTTGTTGATAAAATTATTATGATAGGATTTTCAATATTTGTGTTCATGCAATATAATTAATGGACTATTATTTTGCCTTGGTTAGTACTTGCTTTTGACATTTTTGTAAATTCTTGCCATTTAATTTAGTTTAAATTAGTAAAAGTAATTTTAAATTGTCATAGTGTATTATACATGTTATATATTATCTGTCATATCCCTATCTCCTACTGCTTCTCTCATTATCCCATCTATTCTCTTTCTCATCTTCTCTCCTTTTGCCTTTCTCCCTTCCCTATTCTTGTTTTCCACATCTCGCTCTCCACTTACTTGCCCTTACTTTCATGGTGTTTTTTGATGTACATATGTTAATGCTTTCAAATGTTGATGTTATAAAAAAAAAAAATAAAAAAAATTGTATTATGTATTGATTAATTGTTATAAAATTACTATATATTGCAATATTTAAATATTTATGTACAAGGCATCCCTGGTGGCCTCCCCAAGTTGGCAGGAAAGACCCATGGGTCACAGAAATTCAAGATTTCTTTTTTCCTGCCAGGCAGCTTGGGGAGATTCACCAGGGGTGCTTTTATGCTTTTATGTTTTCTGATCGTTTTGTAAATTCACTATTCATTTTGTATCATACATTGTACTTTATTTTGAAATGCCGAATAAATAATAATAATAATAATAGATGACACATGTATAGCACATAACACATTGCAAGTGCACGTCCCTATTATGTGCTTGTATCATTATCCCTGTCATTACTGGTACAGTTCAAACCTACACAATTATCTTGCGACCATCTCAACTCCCCGAGGAGCATACTAGCCAAGAGCAGCCATTTGATAGCGCCCACGCCACACCCGACCGCAGCATTACAGCAATATAGATTAAATGCCTTGCTGAATGCTGAAGGACATAAATTACGGGACATCAATGGAATTTGAACTCACGACCTCTAGATTTGAAGTCTAGCGTCCATCCGATCATGCCACACCGTCCCAATAATAATTATTATTATTATGATGATGATGATGATGATGATGATGATGATGATGATGATGATGATGATGATGATGATGATGATGATGATGATGACGACGATGATGGATGATGACGATGACGATGATGATGATGGTGATGGTGGTGGTGCATGGTGTGTTATGGCCCTGTGGTGGTGGAGGTGTAGGTGGTGGGGGTATAGGAGATGGTAGTTGGAGTGATGATGACAGTAGT
>JBAMJV010011436.1:0-24286 GCA_037951105.1 Echinarachnius parma | reverse complement strand
CCTTGGCAACCTCTGACAATGCATATCATTAACATAATTAGGTAATTTACCTAATTTGCATTGACCCGGGAAGTAAAAATTACAATTAAAACCACCTTTTCACAGTTTTTTGGGGGTACAAATCAATTTTTGATACCTATTTCCACATATCACCATGGCAAGATTATTAAATCTAAGATGGCTGCTCCCAACATTACAAATTACAAAGTTCATTATTCTGGTTATGTTAGTTCGAGATGATTACTTGCTGACTGTCAAATTATTTGAATTAGCAACTAGAATACTAAAATCACAATTGAGTTGTTTCTTTACAACATTTGTACAATGAAATGAGGTATAGTTATTTGAAATAAATGCGCTCAAATGGGCAAATAGAATTTCTCCTTTAAAAAGCCAAAGGCGGCCATCTTGGATTTATACTGGTTGCCATGGTGATACGCTGATTTGAGTATCAGAAATGGATTTGTTGCCCCCAAAATCTTGGAAAAGTGGTGTTACTCGTCATTTTTACCTTCTGGGCTTACAATATACACGAATTTACATGATTTAGGGGAATGTTCAAATTAGGTAAAAAGCCTAATTATGCTCATTATATCCATTGTTAGAGGTTAACTGAGGCAACCAATGTGAAACATCTTTAATACACATTTAAAATATGATTCCAAAATAATAACGCGATATTGTTGCTCATTGAGGCTGTAGCCACTGAAAATCAATAATATTCATAAATATGCATATTAGGGGCAGCCATCTTTGATTTCAGGGTGTTACTCATATATCAAATGCAAATGGGCATCGGAAATGGAATCCTTGCTCCAAAATACCCTAAGATGATTGTTTTAATTACTATTGCACTATTCCTAAATATAAAGTGACCTCTGAATTTATTTCAGAATTATGCAAATTATCTAATTATCTTATGTAATTCTAATACTAAAATGCCCATTGTGTTATAGAAACCATTTAGAACAAGAATAACCAACAAATTGAACTAATGGACGTCTCCAGGCCTAATACACACAATATGGGACCATCAACATGACAAATAAAACAATATCACAACTTTAAAAAAGGGAAAACCTTAGGGCGGGGAGGGGGGGGGGGGTATTCCCCATATTCTCCACCCCCCCCCCCCCCACCCCTCTTACATAACCCTGCCATGTCATGTGCAGAATCATCATACGCTAATCTCTAAAACACATTTTTGTATGAGTGCACTTTCAACATAGTTCACTTGTATATTAATATAAGTATACCGTATGCAAATATAACATACATGTAAGTGAAACTTTCGACAGAGGAGAAAAGTGAGGGGTCGGGTTGCCACCCCCCCCCCCCCCCCCCTCCCATTTCCCCATTTACCCCCTAAAATAATCATCTATTAATTATAGTGGAAATTATGATTATCGTGGGTTACTTTTTTCCCATAAACATGTAAAGAAAATGTTATGTACACACGAAATGTTGTACAAATTCACTTTGATTCACTTTGCACCCCCCTATTTTCAAAACCCTCTCCCGCTCCTCAATGTCATAATAGGCTGTTTTCGCCCAGCGTCGTACGATCTATTGGTACGTCCGCCGCGCTAAAACAACTCTGGTTTACAAGCCGTTTCGCAATCGGTCAACGCGGACGTACGGACGTAGAGTCGGATCGTTGAACCACACTACACGTGCGAGCGCTGATGATGAACGTTTGACCTCACAACGAGCAGCGAGCGCCGCTGATTGGCTGTTTGCCTGATCGGGCGGTCTCATAGCACGGACGCAGAATTGACCGAAGACGGTCGGTGATAACAGTCCAAGAACGCAGGGACCGCTGATACTACAGGAAATTGGCGATTTTGCACATGATTCGCCAATTTCTACGGCCGCGTTGAGGATGCGAAAACGCTATAATTAGGAAATGTCCACGGGGAAAATTAAACGTTATGATAATAAGAATTAACTGTGAAAATGTCATGCTTTCCTCGTTTTGTGCACAATTGTTATCATTTCAAGCCATTAGCTGCCTAACTAATATACCCAGTCGACCGACACGGCCGTCGGACTGCGCGCGCGCTCGTCGCCCTTATTCCCCCTCCCGTTGTATTGTTTACTCTGGAATATTCTGCGAGAATTCATCGACTTGTTCTATATGTGTGTATGTGACGTCATGCGTTGTATCAGGTTTATGTCCTACATATTAAACAGCTATGTGTCTGGTACTGGAGTTGGTCATTATTAAGTGATAATACATGTTCTTATTTTGTATTACGTTATACTTTTCTTCCTGTATTGAATTTACAATCAATTGATATGAAATCAATGCTTAATAACACATTACGCGGCCACAATCAAAGCATTATGTAAAGAGCAATTATGGAGAGCTCATACCATCTACACGGCCAACACGGGTATGATTGGGAGTCGTTTTAGTTTAGAGGAATATTTATTAGCTGCACATGAGCCACATAGAGCTTTTTGATCCGGCTAGAATCACCTATTACACAGAAGGCACACGGATAGTCTGTGCTAAACAAAAATACTAGCACCTGGTAAAACCGTTTCACACCTCCGGCATTTCACTAGCCCATTGATGGCAGTCATGTGCCACCCGTTCGGAGATATTTGTTTTGATTATCCATCAATCCCTCTATTTTTCTTGGGCAATTGCTTGGAAATTGAATTAAAGTGTAGTCAGGCACCATTATGTCCTGAATTATCCAGGACATTTTATTACTGGTGCCTGGTTATATAATAACAGACATGTCAAGCCACTTTTTTTCCTGATTTCTAATATAAATGGAGTGATCGATGGATAATAAAAATAAACAATTATACTGTTTCCGGTGACACATTACTACCATCAATAGGCTAGATACATGGCATAGGTTTCCGGTTTAAGTAGTTTCTGGTATTAGTTATGTATTTTTTGCCTATACTAAAGTTTAGCCACTGATGAGAATTCGGTCCATGTATCTTAACATAATGGAATGGTTAGGTTCATGTCCATAGGTCAGACATTGGTACCCTTTTCTGCCATTTTATGCCGTCGTTGATGTACGTTTGTTATATTGAATTGATTTCAGAAGACGAATAGCTTGTGCACATAAACTTTGCAAATAACTAAACTTACTTTTGACCAGTGATACCTTGAAATATAATCCGCGGACATCATCTCTCCTTTCTGTATTTTCGTGCATGAAACGTATCAGCAATTTCTCCTCGAGAAAATACACGACACCATCAAAAGGGCTACCAAGAGCTGATGTATCCGTTTGGAAAAAAATGTTCCCGACATCAAATTCAATGATCTCAATTTTCATATGTAACAATGTTAATCCTTTATCCAATGTCCACCATGTTTCCAATGAGTCTGCCGAGTACTTGGGGTAGCCCGGAGTAACAAAGGAAAGGGTCTGCGATGGATTATTGATATTTGTTGAGATGCCAAATGACTGAATGAGTCCCACCTCGTCGATCACTGTATCTGTAAACAAAAGGCATTGAATGCGAGAGGCTAAAAACAAGTCAATGTGTCTTTATTTGTTACATACTCTGACAATTGCTCAGTTATTTTGCAGATCATCTTTATTACGAATTGCATGTGGTACGTATACAATAATATGTCAACGTCTAGTTTTACATTATGTAATATTATATGACTTAGTCGAATGCGAGTCATTGATTGGCTTAGCACTGTCACGTGATTGCATTAATAGTTTGATATATTACACGGCAGAGCCCACTATTAATTGCATGACAAGCGCTGCAAGAGAGATTGTAGTATGGGCCACAATCAGAGAGAGGGGTTCTATTATGACGTCACAATGATTTGTCAACATATCACTTCGAAAAAGACATTTTCTAATCAAGCTCAGAGAGGTTGAAAGTATGACTTTTGTCATATGATATAACATTTGTTAACTTTGTTGTCGGGACAATCATGGAATGTTTTCTCGGGATTTGAAACGCTATATTTCGTGACTACAATAAGCCCCGATACGTCTTCCCTCAATAGCATTTCAAATCCCTCGGAGATATCTTTGATATTCCCTCCACTTCAGGCTAACATCTGCATATTGTATGATGAACAGACTTACCCACGGCGCTCAATCGGAACATCACGCGATATCTGTAGGTGTCATTAGTACTGCCACCATAGGGATGTTTGAGGTCGAACCCAATATGAGTGCTGTCCGAGATGCTGAATGCTGGCGATGCATTATCTATGTTCTCTATCGTAGTGTTACGTATGTAGAAAATTTGTGTTTTTTTTAGTAAATTCTCCTTTCCACATGGACATGTAACCCGCGCAGTCCATGTACAGAATGTCTACCTTAACGTACCTGCAGCTCTGACAATAGAAATAATAATGGCACTCAGCTTGCACACCAATGGGCACACCACTAATGTAGAAAGGGGAAGTCAAGGTGATATCCTGTAAGTCCTCTACTCTGGTAGGCGCTGTTCTTAGATTCGGAAACGTGTCGCAGACTGGTACAGGTTGGCTTTTCAATGAGGATAGACCTGAAAATGAATTTGAAAAATTACAACACGAGAAAAAACGAAATAAGATGAAACTACGAGTTACATACCCCTAAATTATTAATGAGTATGGCGACATCGTCAATTATTCCAAATAGCACAGAGGACAAAATAAAGCCTACATGTATAATGCTTAACCAGTCATTATTCATATGCTGGATATGGATACAAAATGTTGGATGTTATAATAGGTTTAAAGAATGATAGGAGCTGCATACAATTCACGTGATGTGCGGTCGCTGTAACAGTATAATCCGAATTCGAATTCGTTTGTAGTAACTCGTTCAATGTCATTTTTGGAGCTTGCGAGTTAGCACGTTTATCACTCGATTTTACACAAATAGCTTATACTACTTCATCGATATTCATTCAAATTGGCATGTTATTCTGTAATTTGAATTTGCTAAAGGGCAACCATGTTTTTTAAATATAAAATATAAAGGTGTCTCAACCAGTGGTCTCGGTCTCAGCTACGATTGATCTCGGTACCTTTGTTGTACGTTATTGAACCTGTGAAATTATCTCGCTGGATCAGACACCTCGCGATACCAGAGCTCGTAAGAAGGTTAGACCAAAGAGCCATTATATCATACTGGAGTCACCATATATTAAAATTCTTTACTAGATGTTTCATGCCGCCACGGTCAACTATGCAATGAATGTGCTAATTTGAATTGGACCTGAATCTTACTTGCAGGTGGAAAAACAACGTTTCGGTTGATTTCATACGCATTGGCACATTTCAAAAAGAGGTGTGCCTTGTTGTTATACTCACTTTTCGCAAGCCCAAACTCATCTTATTCAAGTGCTTCTCAATTATAGATAAGTAGATACGTGAGTGACCCTAGTGCGAGTAAACAAGCCGGGTGAGGGTATGGTGCGATGTCAACAAAGCGAATATTGATAATATTTTGATATCTTTTATTTACATAAACATGTATGTTATTGTATGGTTAGAATGATGTTTATTATGGTTGGATTGTTATTATTATTGTACACGGGGTAATGCGTGTGATGGTGCAATGTTTACAAAATAAAACTTTGTGGTCATACCTAGATATATATATTACGTCATAGAGTGATTTGTTTATATTTGTGTGTAATGTTTACAAAATAAAACTTTGTGTGTGTTGACCTAAATACATATTACGTCATGGATGGGTTTGTTTACCATTTACTGTATAAAAGGGGGATAGAAATGTTACGATGAGCGTATTGCGTCGGAGTGTTTTGTGGAAGAACAAGATGGTAACTTACATGCTGATCATCTTTGCGTATTTAAACTTGGTATACAAATACGGTTACTGGTTTTAAAACGTATTTATACGATTAGATTCATAGATTATGGCTTCTCGTGAAGAAAAACGTGGTGTAGATGAATGCGGTACCGGTAAAGCTCCACATACATTCAGATCATATTACGAAGACAATGACAAGAAGAAACATACCATTGCGACTTCGTCTACCGACAAAGTTAGAACTCAACGGGTCAGGATTGAATTTGTAAGTCAACGCGTGACCAAAAGTACGTATCGTTTGACCGTGCATCGCAGTAACACCGATTCAAAATAGGAAGTTTAAAAAAACAAAACAACAACAGCATTACAATATGATTACCGCCGTATGTATGTTATTTGCCTTGGCACTAGACGCCCACAAATCCAGGCAAGAACCCTTTGGCGGGTCTGACTTTTGGATAAATTGGGCCAGAGTCTGGGAAGAATACGCAGAAAGGGAGAAACAAGTTAAACATGAGCGCCGAGACATGGACGAGCGAGGACGAAGCGTTATTCAGGGTGTTGCAAGAGCGAAGGCGGAGCACGAGAGATCGCCAGAGACAGAACCGGCAAGCTGAAATAGCCCGTCGCCGGTCAGACTCGAATGAGTCGCAGGGTGACACCGCGGACCCCCAAGATGTGGAAACTTCGCGTCAAGATCCGGTTCACCCCTTGGATGCAGAGACGATACGTAAATATTATCGTGCGGTGGGATACAAAGCAAAACGCATTGGACGCTTCCGGACCGAAGCCATAGATTACAGAATTGAGGTACAACCTTTGGACGACTTGTTACGCGATCATAGTGCCAACGAAGTCGTAGAGGCGTTGATGGAAAGCATCTTTAGTTTGATGCGTGATGGGGTGAAACCTCAGGATCGGATAGGTATGGTCATCAACGGAGGTGGGTTAGATGCCCCTATTTGGATACCTTTGATGCGAAACGATCAGTTTACGATCGAACGTGTCTTCTTAGCGATAGAAGGTGTCTTGCAGTCTAATACGGGGTTTTTAACGGATGAAAAGGGGTTTGATGTTTCATTTGTTCATATTTCGATGCCGACAGGGGAGGGAAACAAATCTGTACCGAAGGTGAATTTTGAGACGTGGATGAATAAGAAAAGATGTTTCCTTAAAATAAACAATAAAGATGAATTGTGCTGTGCCCGTGCTTTAGTCGTGGCGATGGCACATACCAACAAAGACGACTCCCCAGAGGCTGGACACTACTACAATGATGTCCGTAATGGTAGAAACAGGAAGCAAAGAGAAGAGGCTGAACGTTTGCATACGTTAGCCGGTGTCCCACGAGGGTCGTGTGGGCTGGATGAACTGAAAGCTTTCCAACAGGCCTTACCGGAATACCAAATCGTTGTCTATTCTAAAGCCACGTTAAACGAGATTTTGTTCGTGGGTCCAACATGTCAGAAACAGGTGTATCTGTACCATTATGACGATCATTATGCCGTCATCACAAAAATGCCAGCATTTTTGGAGAAAAATGGGTTTTGTGGAGATTGTTTGAAAGGATACAGCTTTGCAATGCGTCACGTTTGTCCGGGAAACTGTGTTTGTTGTAGGAGTGGGAAATGTGACATGGTGGAATGGGTACACTGTAAAGAATGTCGACGCTATTTCCGCAATCAAGAATGTTATAACAAGCACAAACTTTGCCCCCAAAAGAAATCTGGGGAGGAGGGAAAAAGTCTATGCGAGCGCCTGTATCGATGTCCGGACTGCGACGTGATGATTGACACAACGCGTGATGGACTTCATCGTCACAAGTGTGGTACGCGATATTGTTACCAATGTCGTGTGAAAGTCACGGATGAAGATCACAAGTGTTACATGCGCCCTCCGGTCCAATCGAATCCCGAGGAGTTGTTGACCAATATTGACAATTTCTTACGAGGTGTAAAGTTGAGTGGACTAGACATCCCTTACGAAATCGAACTGGATACAAATTCGGACTCCTCAGACCGGCGAGTGTTGACGTACGAAGACTACCAGGAAATATATCGCACTCTGTTAAATCATCTAGAAACATTAACAACGACGCTGACCAAACTCGAAGAGAAGACAGCTAAACAACCTGACAATAAGACAGACAATCAAACAGAGCGGGACAAAATGTATGTGACATGTTGCAAACTGCTAATAACAAGATGCAGAGAGATGATTCCTGGATACGTTTTCTACGACTTTGAATGTCGTCAAGACGATGAGATTGGAGAAAATAAGATGGGGAAAATCTACAAGCACGTGGCTAACCTGTGTGTGGCTTATCGAGTCTGTGCATTGTGTTGGGATGATCCACAAACACGGTGTAAATTTTGTGAGCAACGGACATGGGTGTTTAAGGGTGACGAATGTTGCGGTAAATTTTGTGAATGGCTGTTTACAGATACCAATCATCATGGGAGACGGGCTATAGCGCATAACGCCCGAGGATATGACGCCATTCTGGTCAAGGAATACCTCTTCAGCCGAGGCATCGCCCCAGACGTGATTGAAGATGGAGTGAAAATAACTTCGCTGGAATATAAGCACGTCAAGCTGATCGACTCGCTGAGTTTTCTGGCTATGCCATTGGCCAAGTTCCCCAAGACATTTGGATTGAACGAGATGAAAAAGGGGTATTTCCCTCATATGTTTAATACCAAGGAACACGAAGGTTATCGGGGACCCATTCCAGATAAGAAATATTTTGGTACCGATAATTTCAAGACCGAAACCGAACGCGGTCAATTTGACAAGTGGTATGATACGCAGAAGGGATTGGACTATGATCTTGGAGCTGAAATGTTGGCCTATTGCCACAGTGATGTTGATATTTTGATGTGTGGATGTATGACCTTCCGCCGCTCATTCATGGAGGCAACGGGTGTTGATCCTTTTCGGGAGGCCGTCACTATAGCCTCAGCCTGTAGCCGGGTATATCGAACACGTTTTATGCCTACTGACACCATCGCTTTGATCCCACCTCGAGGCTACATGCCAAAGCACAACCATTCCTTGAAAGCCATGTGCTGGCTAAAATGGTTGGCAGTCACACAAGGTATTCAGATCCAACATGCATTGAACGGAGGCGAAGCCACCGTGTGTGGAACCTACCGGGCAGACGGTCTGCGTGACCAGACCGTGTACGAATTCTACGGATGTCTTTGGCACGGATGTCCCACCTGTTTTCCGAGAAGGGATGTATTAGTACCGGGAACCAACGATACCGTGGAAACGGTATATCAAAAGACAATTAAGCGACGTTGTGAGATTACCGCAGCGGGCTATGACATAGAAGAAATCTGGGAACACGATTTTGATGCCAAATTGAAGGAGAACAGCGACATGCACAACTTCTATAAGGAATGCAAGACCAACACGCGAGTACCTCTAAATCCCCGGGATAGTTTTTATGGCGGGCGAACAGGAGCCACGCACTTGTATCACAAAGTTGACGGTGAGGAGAGGATCCGTTATCTAGACGTTTGCAGTCTATATCCGTGGGTCAACAAAGTGGGCAAGTACCCCGTAGGACACCCCGAGATCATTACAGAGAATTTCAAAGACATTGAAGAGTACGAAGGTATAGTCAAGTGTCAATTAATTCCTCCGAGAAAGCTGTACCATCCCGTCATTCCTTATCGTACGACCGAAAAATCTTCGAAGTTATTGTTTCCACTGTGTAGGACCTGCGCTGGCGAAAAGCAGCAGATGCCTTGCCAGCACTCGGATGAAGAAAGAATACTAGAGGGAACCTGGGTGACGGAAGAAGTCAAATATGCTTTGACAAAAGGATACACGCTCGTAAAAATCTTTGAAGTGTGGCACTTTGCAACGATCACGATGTACGATCCGGAGACAAAGATGGGAGGATTGTTTTCCGAGTACATCAAAACATTTCTGAAACTGAAACAGGAAGCGAGTGGGTGGCCTCCAGAATGCACCTTTCCAGAAGAGGAAGGGACGGTTCCCGAAGAAATACAGAGAAATAGAGATCATTACGTAAAAGACTACCTCGAAAAAGAAGGCGTACAACTGGATCCCAAGAACATCAAACACAACCCGGGTAAGTATATGCACCAGTACGGCATAGGTATAGAGCATTACTACTACTTATGATAATAATAAAAATAATGAGATTAATGAAAATAATAATGGTAATGATAGTAATGATAGTAGTAATACTGATTATGTTATAATAGAATACGCCGTTTTGATTGGCTAATGTACCTTTAACCATTTAGCACAGAAGCTATGTGATTGGTTGAAATATTATGTGTGATAAAATATAAAGTGGCTATAACGTAAAATATATTTTTGTTTCTAACGATAGGTTTGCGAGCTGTGGCGAAGACGTCGCTTAACACCCTATGGGGCAAGATGGGGCAACGCAGCAATCTCTCCAAAGTGGAGTATTTTACGGATCCGCCACCCTTCTACAATCGACTGACGGATGTTACCCGAGAAGTACAGCGCGTCGATTTTCCCACTGACCATATCGCCAGAGTGATACACGCCCCGCAAGAGGAGTTTGAAATGTGTTTGAACAATACCAACGTCGTTATTGCGGCATACACCACGGCTCAGGCACGTTTAAAGCTGTATAGTTACCTCGACCAATTACAGCATGATGTGCTCTACTACGATACTGATTCCGTCATTTTTGTTGAAAGAGAGGGCACACCCAATATTCCTATTGGAAATTTCCTGGGGGACTTGACTGACGAGCTGGTTGGTTACGGCGAGGGAAGCTACATTGACGAATTTTGTTCCGGTGGGAGTAAAAACTATGCCTATCGTGTCTACGAGACAAAGACCCAATCGTACTCCACGGTATGCAAAGTACGTGGAATTACCTTGAATCTACGAAACAGTCAAAGTGTCAATTTTGAAAATTTGAAGGCAATGGTTCATGGTACCCGTGACACATGCACCATCACAAACCCGCATCGTATCGCTCGTACTAGGGATGGACAGCTGATTACAAGAGCGGAAAGTAAAATTCACCGCATCGTCTTTGATAAACGCGTCAGATTGAACGATTACAATACACTTCCTTATGGATATTGAATGCAGTGCACTTGTTATGTGCGTACAATCTTAATTGTTTTTGCTTAGTAAATGTGAAAGTATATGCAAAGCAATATTAATAATGAATAAACTAATTTGTTTAAATTTTTTAAGAAAAAAAGATACAAGTAACTTTATGCAAACAACTTTAATAAGAATAAATGTGAGGTAGATTATTTTTTTCGGGCGAGTTGATTTTAGAAAAGGTGAAGTAAAACTTTTTTTTTTGGGAAAATGAAAAACAAAAATTGGACAAGTTAATTTAAAAAATGGATGGAGCAAAACTTTTTTTGGCAAATGAAATAAAAAAATTGACAAGATAAAAATGTAATACGTAAAAAACCTATGGCAAAACGGAAAACTGCCAATATTTTTTTTGCACAACCAAATTAAAAATTGTGTGAGTTAATTGAAAAAAAAGTATTAAGTATTATTTTATTTGGGGTAGGAGGTGTGTGAAATAAAAATTTGTACGAGACAATAAAAAGTACAAGTATGTTATTTTACTAAAATGTATTTAATATTACAGTAAGGCTTACAACATATTAACAATAGAATTAGTAGTCTATTTCTTTTGTAAAGTGGTGTTGTATAATTACCATGTGTGGTGAATTTCTTGCAAACAATAAATTTAAATAAAAACATAACTGTCATTCTAAACGAGTTATATGTTGCGTACCAGTTTGAAATATAAACTTTATAATGTGTGAGGATGTTTGTATGAATATTGGTGTATTATATGGTGTTTGTGTGCGTGTGTGTGCGTGCGTGTGTACGCGTGTGCGATAATGTAATATTACACAAAGTAGTAAATGGTGTATAGACACAGTAATAAGGGATCTGGAGACGCTGATATATAGATTTTTTTCATTTTATTTTTTTTTCAACAGCAAACAACAGCAAACAATGATATTTGAAATGTATGGACGAGTCAATTGCCCGTCTACATGATCATACAAAATATGATTGTACAAGATAACTCAATTGGTTATCTTCTACATTATCATCCAATTTTCAAAGTGGTAAATTGAATTATACAATATACAAAATGTACACAATCAAACGGTATTACCATATATCGTTTCAATAACCTGCAGCATTAAGTATCGTAATATGCGCGAGCAAGTTGCTCGCTTACTAAACTAGAGTCAAATAAAGGGTAATGTCTGTTGGTGTGTTTCATTATGAATTGACGTATGTGTCTATCATTGTACACTTGGTCGCGTGGGTCAAACATATTGACGATGGTTTCCATAGAGAATCCGCGTGCTCGGTGCATGATGTAGAATATGACGTAAGCACCACACATTGTAGAAAACAGGCTTTGTAGTTGAACGTCGTTGTATTTTACGCGGCCCTTGGTATGATGATGTAAAAACTTTTCAAATGCAGCCACCAGAGGGCGCATCCCATACGGATCAAAACATTCTCCATCACCGTGTTCGTCGAAATAAAAAGCTATCCAATGAGATCCAGGTTCATGGCTTCTGTCAACATTCGCTACAAATGCCGCTGGATAACTTGTAGACTCTTTAGGTAACTTATCAGATGGGTAAACCCCTTGAAAACATGAGCGGGTGTGTGAATCGTTCCGGAGAGCGCCATTTATCTCGTTAGAGTTCATTCCGGCAGATCAAAATCAGACGCTAAAGTCGTACAGGATATTTCTTGCTCTATCAATTTCGATGACGTTCTCGAATATTCCAAGCACTAGAACGTTAATCGAACTCGTGAGAGGTTCCTTGAAAGCGAGATCGATTCTAAGATTTCCACTCTTTCGTTGAGAAAAGCTTCCGTCGGCACTATTGGTAGGGGTCAGGTCGAAAGGGAAAATGGTAAAGCCCTTGCCGAAATCGTCTCTTGAAATGTAGAGTTCTGGATCTGGACCTTCGCATTTATTGAGCTCGGTGAAAAGGGCGTGATAGGCTCTCATATATTCAGATTCATCAAAATTGAGCTTGTACGGCTTGCTAGGCACTAGCTTTCCATCCACATCCAGTGACAGGTAGTTGAGATTGAAATGTTGAAAATTGAAAGGATTTTTTGTATAGTTCCCGTTGAACGCCTTGTTATCCACAAGAGCAATGACGACTTTTTTGGGTAGTTGACCTAGGAAGACATGGTCTTGCTGAAGTAACATCTGCCCCGCCGGTACCGATATGACCTTGGTCAGGACGCGATCGATAGGATATTTTGCCGTATTTTTTTCAAGAGCTCTTTCGGTAGCCAGTGCCGTCGATGGTGCGACTTTGATTTTACGTACAAAGAGCGTACAACTCTCAATCTTTACTTTGTACCCCGCATTGGCTTCGCCGGTCATTAAACAAAATGAATCCTTGTGACGAATCAATTTGACACGCAGGTCGACTCCGTTAATGAGATATCTTGGTTGAAGAAACATGTCAATGTGTAGCGGGGATAACATCTCAATACTCGCGGAATTCTTTACGTACTCGTATCTTGCATCCAATCCTCTATTATGCGGTTGACCATCTGCTGGGGCTGGACCCGCTACATCCATATGTCCTGGGGTGTCTCGATGAAACAATGCCGTGGTAGTGAGTGATTTCAAGGCAGCTGGACCATAATTGAGCATGATTTCCTTGTAGCATCTATACGGATACAAAGGCATGGACGGTGTGATGATCTTTTCGTTCAAACTAACATCCACTTGACTGAAGAGAGAGTGCATAAACAGGTTGACGGGGGCAACTTTGTCCGCAGCTGCCAGATTACTACCGTCAGCCTTGACCACTTTAGCTTTAACACGTAAGAATGTCTTGGCCAGATCAAGATATTCAGATCCACTACCCGACACGAAGAATTCTATTGGTCCACTATCAATATTCGAGATGGGGTGATAGTCTACCATGTATCCATCTTCTACGGCTAATTGCGTGGGTGGTACTGTGAAGAGATCCAACGCGCTGGTGGTACACGGGCAACTGTTTTTGTGGGCGAGTGCCATGATGAAACTTAGTCAAATATGTCGTCAAAATGAGGGTCGGAGCGAGGTGTGGAACGCGGCGTGGCTTTTTTCTGTCTGGCGGTAGCTGATGACTTCCTTGGCTTTTTATGACCCCTTTTAGCTATCTTTACTTTCTGACCACCACCACCATTGTGTTTTCTTTTTCTATTTCCGGTGTCTTCATTTACGAGGGCATTGGCGGCCATTTTTAGACCCTCTTCCATTCCTTTAGAGACTGCATGCTTCAACATCTTTTTACCCGATTGTTTAATGGTAGGAACAGCCGTTTTTACAGCTCTTCGGACAAGAGCCTTACCACCCGCTTTAGTAATGGAAGGCATAGCTTTAGCCCCTGCCTTAATAGCTGTTCTACCTAGGGGTATGGCCGCCCGTATCAGACTCGAAAGAAGACCGCCAAAACCATGACCTCGTTGATAGGGTGATCCTTTGAATATTGGTAGTCCCCGCCCGGTTTGGCGCCACCCCGAATAGTCATTGTACGCTGTCGGTGAAATAAGCGCCATACTCGTGAGCAAATTAAACATCAAATGGATGCATGTCGTCAATGTCATTGAATATAACGCTCTAAACGCGCCGCCGTCGAGTCCTCCGCCGTGCAGTGCGACGACCAAAGTTTGTAATTGTTTTAAAGGCTCGGATCATTCCTAGTGATAATTTCCCAAATGGCTTTCTCTTACCCCCTCTCTTTTTTTTAGCCTGACGCCTACCGGGCGGTCTGGTTTGTCTCTTCGGCATATTAATTACAGATATGCTGGTGCTTTCTTTTTAAGTTGTAGCGTCAGGATGACGTTTCCTCGTATGAATGGTATGGGTTTCCCGTTGCTGTCCGTTATAAGAATTTCAATCGTGTCAAACACTTTGGTCTGAACCCTTTTATAGTGAGGATTGTCATAACTGGCAAACGCGTTTGTGCCGTGTGAATCTCCCACATTGACGACGCGGAGAAGGGGGGCGCGTGTGTCGCCAATGATTTCGTGAGATAATATATCCGAATAAACAAACAACTGACTAATGGGGTCCACGATATAAGATAAGGGTGCCGCCTTCTCGCCATATATTACTTCATGATTGCTGTCAAACCCCAACATTCGAGTTATGGGACCATCCAGTATAATTTCGAATCCGTCCATAACATCAAACTTTATCTTTTCTACACGACCCATAACTTCCATTCTACAAGCCTCTGCGTAAGGCATCCTGTTTGCTTGAGGTGTTACGGCCCTGACAAGTTCTCCAATGGTTCCATAGTAACCCGCCGTTATATTCTTTTTATAAATTTCTCCTTCCTGTTTATATTTCACGATTGATCTACATGGATGCTCTTCCGTGCATAACAAGTTGTACCAGGAACGGGGATAGTGAATGTCAACCAGCCCGCATTCATATTCTCCTTCCAAATGTATAGTGTGAGGTAATTTTACTTTGAAGTGTGTCAACGTATTGTCTGGGAAATCTATCATACTGCTATTAGACGGTAGGGTGAGAAAAAAGGAATCCTGTGTTGATGTCATGGATGCCATGATGCCTTTTGAAACGTGTCGCTGAAATGTCTGAATAATAAACAGGTATCACTTTCCCGCGGAGAGACTTTTGACATCCGTCACCCAAACAGAAAATTTTTCGGGCCAGTTGAGATATTTTACGTAATATTCCTTTATACCCCTTCTTTTCCGGGTTTTTAAAATCTTTTCGATGGGAAAGAATTCATCGTCGTTCATACGAACTTTTTGCAGTTCCTCGGTATAGAAAGTTCCTTTGAGAACTTCTCCCATCAAATCAGCTACTTGGTACACCACAGGCTCTCTTTGTAGACACTTGGTAATCTCAAATACTTCGTCGGTCCAGCCGGGTAGATACCCTTTTTTAAATTGTTGTGTGAGCATAGATATTCTTACACGGTCTCCAACACGAAATCGTTCTTGTTTTTTTAGCTGAATCGGGGGGTCTTTTGAACCATAAAGAGCCTCCCATACGCGTAACTCGTTTCCTTCCGATACTTGGTTGGGCGGCATACCTATGCTGCGATGTACTTTGGTATTGTAGGCTTCGATCAAGTCATCTAATATATCGATGTATCGTCTTGTGTTTTGAGCGGTGAAGTAGCGAAACATACGTGTCTTAATGGTTCGATTAAATCGTTCAACGACAGAGGCTTTTGTTTCATTATGCGTCGTATAGAAAGCGATATCATTGTCTGCCAGTAACTTTTGAAATAGCTTATTCGTGAACTCAGTTCCTTTATCCGAATGAACTTTGTATGGAACTCTACCATCTTTGAGAATACTCTGAAATGCTTTCACCAGACTTTGCCCTGATTTACTTTTGAGGGGGATCATCCAACCACGTTTACTGAAAACATCGATGACACTCAGTAAAAATGTGTAACCTCGATTAAGTCTAGAAAGTCGGCTCAAATCTACTAAATCAATTTGCCAAACAAAATCTATGCCGTGAGCGTACACTTTATTGCGGCGAAATTTCTTCCTTAATGGTTTGTGTTTGGTGTATGTAGGTTGACCCTGTAAGAATTCTTGGATTTCCTGTCTCGACACCTTCAAACCCTCCCGTTTTGCCGCAGCATAAAGATTTTCTACGCCACCTAACCCTCCAGGGTGTTTTACGGAGTAGTATATTTGCCTTAGCTTGCGATCCATCGGTTCCCGTAACATGAATGTTTCCACGACAGCAGGCTAAGTAACATTTCAAACGCTGTAGCTGTAATTGAAAAGCTGGCGTTGAAAAGCAACCCATATTTATAGCTAGGAGGTTAGAGCGATATTACTTCATGCACGTTCATTGGTCTGGATACTGACTGAACCATTTCCATTTCTGTCCACCGTTCTTATTCATCCTCTGACTAGGTCGCCTACGGGCAGAACGGTTAAGCGTCGCGTCATATGTTGGTGTTGCTTGCCCCATATCGGCATCCTTCATAGCTTCTTCTTCCTTTTCTACCTCTTCGCCCGCTATATCTTCAGGAGTCAGTGGCAATTTAGAATGCATGAGTTTCCAACTTTCTTCATTCACGATCAAATCTCTCGGAGGGTTAAGAGGGGCTAGCGCAATTGAAAATTCTCGCCAGCCATTTGGTCCTGTTTTAGATCGACTTGATTTAGTAACGATATATTTAATTAGATCTAAGGCGTGTGTACCCACGAGCGACTGACCATTCAAAATCAATCTAGCTTGGGCATCAAAATCAATAGCGCCATCTGCGTTGTGGATGAGACGTATTAGACGCTTTGCCTTTGACTTGAATTGGTATGGGACGCCCTCTACGACAGTGTCTATCCATTGTTTGGAGGGTAAAGCGGGCGGTGTATTGATTTCTTGCGGGCTTGGCTCATTTTGAATAGTTACCGCAACTGGTTGATTGAGCTTCTGATGTAAATTTATATATCCCAGGAGGGCTTGTTGGTATAATTTGATTTTTCGGTCTTGCGGTATGTCATTTCGTCGTAATATATCTTGCATCTGCAAATCCAAATTATCCAGTCCCGCGTATGTAGGCTCTTGCGCGTTATGGGGCGAGCGGGTAAATTGCTGAGCCATTTCAGGCGGGACTAAAACCATTTTCTTTGTGTGTATCATCTTCGTGGTTAAAGTAAGACTGATTTACTTTTTACGTTTCCCGACCTTCTTAAGGCGTGCCAATGCCCTGCGTTTTTTTCTTCTCGCAACTGCTTTTTTTATACCACCAATCACCAGATTTCCAAGCAAACCTAAAATTGGTCCTGCTAACACTTGCAAAAATCCACCACTTTGGCGAATTATTTTTTTTTTGTGAGAGAAGGCTATCTTGTTATTTCCTAATGTCCTGAGTTTTTTCTTGTGTCTCTTTAATTTAATCTTTTCCTCATCAGAAAGGTCCAAACATCCGCGAAGTACATTTTGACAAATTTCGCTCAGACATTTGCATAAATCATCGTTGGCTCCCTCTAAAATAGCATTACGCTGTTTGGGGGTCCCGTGACTAATGACTTCTAGGTACGCGGTGTTCCGTTTTAGTCGTTCGGCCATGTTGAATATAATATGCGTAATGATGACTGTCACCTACTAACAACCACATTTTATTCATTTACGCAGATAGGCTGTGTGAATCTCACCAGGAAGAATTCCCGTTCTAATTCGTACAGTTTCGGGAGTTTGCGGTTTTAAGTCTATAAATAAATAACCGTAAGGTTTTTTTGTTGCATCTTGGTAACTCTCTAAGATATATTTAGGCTTGTCAGGGGCTAGCTGCCGTGCCAGATGGTAAATTTGAGATCGATCCCTGTTATTTTCATCAACACCAATATATCGGCATTTAAAGAAATATTGCGACATTGTTTTCCTTGGTGAAATATATTTTGACTAATGAGTATAACCGATACATTTCGATGGTGCGATTCTTTCGTAAAAAGATCACTTATCCGTTGATCCTTCATAGCATCGATAAATAAGTCATCTAAAATCAATAAGTTTGGACGGGCGGTGTTGACAATGTCCAAATATCTTCCGGTAATCCCTCGTGAAATTCTATATTAGGAACGTCTTTCTTCAACATTTCGAAGCCATTTCCCAGATTAGTGCCATAACACCATAAAGTCTTTAGAAATGGCTGATCAAACATATCTGTTTGACTTTTTAACAATGAGTGTATGAAAACTCGTCTTTCCAGACATACTCGGGCCTGCAACGATAGCGCGAAAAGGTGTCTTGATTCGTACATCCATCGTCTTTTAAATGAGTATCAATCAATAAAATCCCGATAGTTATAGAAAAAAACCTAAGACAATTAAAAAAAAAAAACATCTCGTTAAAAAAATAGGGAGCATGTGTTTAAGCAATTAAAAGTTTTATTTTTAACCCTTAAATTATATTCTTTTAAGCTCCTTAATGAAATATGTAATATAAGTAATTATTTCCTATGTTTTGACAAGTGTATCTTTATATAGCCTTTACCAAACGCAAATATTGCAATCACAATTCTTTGAATGGTATTTGGGTTGTTCTTAGATGTTTTACAGTGTGTAAGAATATAATTTATATACGGTTCAGCATCTTCTTCCCTGTACAGACAAGGAATATCCAAAGACATAAACTTTGCATTGCTCATCACCAGTTCGAAAGTGTTGAATATTTGCAAGAATTCCGTTCTAGAAAACGGAACCGGCTCTCTTCGTTTTCACTGTCGCGCGTAAAAACCACCCTAAGGATAATTTGCGCCATTTTATGAATGAAACAACAATATAAGGTGACTTGTTTGGGTGCCCAAAAGCACTAAGGATAGTTTGCGGCCATTTTCTGAATCGAATTAGGCGCAATACATGCCAGCTACCCCCTACCCCAACACACCCATAGAAATGTTATCTTCATAATAAACCGGCTCTCTTCGTTTTCACTGTCGCGTGTAAAAACCACCCTAGGATAGTTTGCGCCTTTTTCTGAATCGAATTAGGCGCCAATACATGCCAGCTACCCCCTACCCCAACACACCCATAGCAATGTTATTGATTTATTCCCTCTGCACGCGCTCGCTCCCCAGCAAACAGCAATCTTTGCTCGCCAGATGGCGCACTGCATAGTAAACAGTTATCTTTGTGTATACACGTTACGTAACAACGCAACAATAGAGACACGAACTCAGCGTTCGAAGCACTCACCGGTATACGTTTCGCATACGTATTTCACGCCACAGTGCACTCAACAGCTCTCGCTTGGCAAAGACAGACGTCTTGTTAGCCAGCTCCGCTTTACAGTCCACAGAGAAATTTACCCCCCGTCTTCCACCCAGCGAACAATTTATTGATCGCTCTCCATAATAGGGGTTCTGTAAATGTAGGCTACTGTTAGTACTGTATATTCACATGTATAAGTACCGCTGTAGTAATCTCGTACATAGACATGTATTGCATCAAACTTTACAAGCAATCTTCTCGCTTTAAAAGTAACATTTATTATGTACAGCCATGCAGCCAACTGATAAAGAATAACTATCTTACAATGTTTGGAAGTTCCATATCATCAAAATATTCATATCATCAAACTATTTGATTTTATTAAATTAATACATTAGTATATTCATGAACAACTACGTTATTGTAATTATTTCGCACAAGAACCCAACGTAAATAATTATTTCATCTTTAATGCTTTATACACTATACATGTGATTAATGTTCACACAATATTACAATACAAAAATTAACCTCAAAACCAAAACTTGAAGTGATTAGCCCTTTATTTAAAGTATACATGTATGAATAAGTCCTGTACGTAATATGTGTATGTATAGTGTTGGTGTGTATTAGCGTTTTATTATAGTGATATGTGTTGTGAGCGTACACTTGAATTGCGCCAGAAATTGTTAGGCGCGAAAAGAGGGATCCGTGAGCGTACGTTTTATTGCGCCATATTATTCAGCCAGTCACCCACTGTGAGTTACGGAGAACGCGCGGGTAACCCGACTAGTAAAACTCCCGCCCAGTCCGCCCTGTGAATATAGGAGAACGGCCGGGCAGGTAACCCGCCTATTAAAACTCCCGCGGAGCCGTGCGATTCCAGCTACAGGTCCCGACACTAACAGCCTACAATAGCCCGCGCAATACTAGCTACTCCGATCCCCATCCCAAACACCTATAGAGATTGACTTATTCCCTCTGCTCGCCCGATGCACTGTGTCGTAAACATAATACCCCCGTCACATTAGCTACGCTCTCGCGCCGACCTAGCGCCGCTCCTAATCCCCATTCATAAAATTGGAAGCGTGGGGAGGACGTGGGGAGAGCGTGTTGAGGTCGTGTGGAGAGCGGCGTTCATTGTTCGCTATTGTTTAGGTCGTACACTTTTCTCGGCCGCTCTGGCGCCGCTCCCGCGGCGACCAAGTTAAATTAGCAAATTGGCAACGCAGTGGGCAATGAATGGGAAGATTATCTCACATGCGTCAATAGATATCCTTCCATGAATAGCTCGATGAACAAAAGAGCAGGACGTAGCTAGCTCGGCGTTCGCTTTGGACATGTTGAAAAACAACTTGGGGCTTCGGCGTCCTACTCTTTGTTCAGGGGCTATTGTATGTCCATGCATGGGAGGATATCTTTTCACACAAGTGTCATAATCTTCTCATTCATTCCCAAGTTGAACAAAAGACATTCTTGCAGATCTATTCCAGCACTTCTGCTAGTGGACGCTATAGATTGCGAAGTTTGACACGTTTCAACTATAGGTAAAATGATATCACATATATCATGTACATTTGGGGAAACTCAATTTCTGCCTAAACGTGGCATGGCGGCATACAAATTATATGAGGCTCCAATGAATGGGGACATACACACACCCTATGTATGCATTATGAACACATATTTCCCGCAAATATATGATTGTTTTGTCCAAAATCTACCACTACTACCACCACTACCACTACTACCACTACTACCACTACTATCACTACTACCACTACTACCACCACTACCACCACTGCCACCACCCTACCACCACTACCACTACCACTATACCACTACACTACTACACTACTAACACTACTACCACTACTACCACTACTACCACTACTACCACTACTACCGCCACTACCACCACTGCCACCACTGCCACCACTGCCACCACCACCACCACTACCACTACCACTACCACTACTACCACTCGGCCGCCGTCAGGCAGAAGGGCGTATCTCGAGTGTCGCGCCGGGATCTCAACACCGAGAAAAACGCCTTTAAAGTTTGACATATTCAACCCTCTGTTGAAGCTTTGGACGTAGAATTTTTATTGCGGGTTGATTCTAGTTGAAAGCCGACATATGAAATATTATTTTTAAATTTTAAAATTGATTCTAAACTTGATATTTCTTTGTCTAGGACCATTTTAAAAAAGATACGCCTTTCTGCCAAACAAATTTGAACAAATTCCTAGTTGCTTTTGTACGGCAGAAGGGTGTATCTTTAGATACGTGGAAATATCGCCCGGTATCGTCATGCTATCGTCAGGCAGAAGGGCGTATCTATATATACGTGGAAGTATCGCCCGGTATCGTCATGCTATCGTCTGGCAGAAGGGCGTATCTTTAGATACGCCTTCTGCCTTACAAATGTGACTACGAAATAGTCCACATTTGTTTGGCAGAAGGGCCTATCTAAAGATACGCCTTCCTTTTGTACAATTTTATATGCCATTGAGATGATATTTTTTGGGAGCTGACTTGATGGATGTGACGTGTCTGACTACGGTTCGATCCGGATATCCGGTGCAGCGCGGCACCATCCGATCGATCCAGTAAATATAGTAATTAACGTACGCCATGCCATATGCATGCATTGGTCGCGCCGTCGTCAGAATTAACAGCTTACTAATACAAGTACGTTAGTCTAATTCATGAGTAGACAATTATCTTGGATTTATTTCAGTATTATATATACGGTTCGTGCGCGCAAATACTTAGGTGTCCTTAAAATCCATCATTACTAGTAAATTGGGGCAGACATATGACATGACATGTCTTGAGTCAGTCTGTCAATGACGCTGACGGTTTCATTTGCATCACTTCTAAGACTTAAGTAACTGACTAAAGGTTCGTATTTGGTAACTCCTTGCAGTTGCACTCTTTTCTTATCATTCATGGTCTGTTGTAATATTTTTGTCAAACTGTAAGTAATTTGTGTACCACTTAAATCGATGTTTACGTCGCTGCGACGTAATAATCACGGTCGCTGAAAAAGAAGTTAGCGGGACTTCACCAGCAGCTATGCCGTTAGCTAGGGGTGACTTGTGACGTGATTGGAGAGAGAATATCGCATTCCTGCGACTCGTCTTATCGGTACTGGTTACGTCCGATATATGGTGGCTCAAAATTGGAAACGTAATCAATCGAGCAAGTGGGTGGCCAATACGATTGTTGTTTTCAGTTTCATATTTAGAGCCACCACATCAGTTTGAGCTACGGATGTAACCGCAGGAGTACGGTACTATTTATTCTCTCTCCATTCGCAAGTCACCCCTAGCTAAGGGCATAGAGCTCTGCAGCTAATGAAGTCTTGCTAACTTCGATTTTAGTGACCGCTAAGTGAGACCAAAATATAACCACAGACCCAAGGAAAAAACAAATAGTGCAATGAGTTATACGAACCATTTTAGTCAGTTTGAAGTGATGCAAATGAAAACAAGTATGGGCTGAGTGGACCATTTAGATGTGGGATAGATTCAGTGGCGTAGCGACGAGGGGGGGGGTGGGGGGGGGGGGAACGTGCCCTTCCCCCCCCCCCCCCCCAATAATTTGGAGAAAAAAAATAGAAAACATAAGGGGACATTTTTTGGAAAAAACAAAGAAATACATAAGGTGTGGGCCCCCCCCCCCCCCCCCCCCCTCCCCAATCAGTCCGACCACGCTATGCCACTGTATAGATATCATGCCTTCATGCTCTTTAGGAAAAGGAAGTTCAAATTGACAATTTCTAAAATAGATTTTGATGAAATCACACTTCACCACTATTGGATAATGAATACTTGTTTTTTCTCTGTTTTATCCTCTGTACACATGCTAATCACACCCAATTACATGCAAGTCAGTCAATGAGCACAACCCAGACAACCAAGAACTTTCAAGTCATATACAAAGAGGCTCTGGACATCGTGATTTAAAAAATATATATATTTATTATTTATATAGATCATCCTTGTTACCGTAGCAACATCATTCGTACAGAATTTGTATGATGAATAAGTGCATAGATTAACCGTGCGTAGAAGCATGAATTTCAAACCCTGTAAAAATGAAAATTCAGTCATGTAGAAATGTACATGAAAGAATAACAACACAAATATGAATGCAACCCACATTCCATTATCATGAAAAAAATAAAGGTTATTTGAATGCAAATAAATGTATACAGATATTAAATATCTTTTTCAAACAAGAAAATTGACATGACATAGTAATTCTCAATCAGGCCGTTGCAGGACAAATACCTATACTCATGCAGCATTGGTTTTAATTCCATTTGAAAGTTCATAAGATAATATATGTGAAATAAGAATCATTCAATTTCAAATGCTCTCATAGTTGTAAAATTTGATAAAGGGTCCTTTCTAATAAACAACGATACCAAGAAAAGTACTTTTGGACGTGTAGTTTTTGTTTTAGGGCGCTTTGAGTGAGACCATGTCAGGTTCCTATTTTTGTCAATCTTACCAAGTCAATGCTTGATGAATGAGAAGTCTTACTGCCTGTCATATTTTATGCCCATTTAGACAGTGGGCCCAAAGGTCAGTATGTCTTCCAAAATTGATTTTCATAACCTATTAGGGAGGATGGAACAGTGTTGCAAATGATGGCCAACATATTAGCTAAAAACATCATTTTTTTTTTACAAGTGCAAATGTTGAGCATTTTGGAAAAACGTGCATTTCCGTGAAGTGATCATTTTCG